>VXBC01009477.1:176405-203846 GCA_013399945.1 Ploceus nigricollis | reverse complement strand
CAGAGCCCGGGCAGAGGAACCGGGACCGAGCCCCTGTCAGACAAACCGGGAGCGAGCCCCAGGCTCCAGCCGCTGCCCCGGGAGCCCCGAGCTGCCCGCACGGGCTGATGGCTCCCGATGGCCCCTCCGGGGCCGCAGCGATCGCCGTGCCCGGCTCTCCCCCGCCGCCGTGCCCGGCTCTCTCCGCACTCAGCGCACGCAATGCTGACTTCCTCCGGCTCCTCGCATGGATTTTTTCCCACCCTGGCTGTGCTCTTTAGTTCAGATCTAAGCGAGCTTTCCGAGCGCGCTGCCTGGATGTCTTTATTAAAACACACAGTTTAAGGAGGGGGCTGAGGGAGAGGGGGGTGGATCGGCTCTGGATTCACTCTGCAGCCAAAACCATGGGAATCTTCTGCTCCACAACTGTTCCCAGCCGCCGACAGCTGCGCGGGACAGCCAGCAGGACACGGGGTCGCCTCTCTGGCCGTGACTAATTCAGCGCGGAGGGCAGCCCCTCTGCTCGCTCCCCCGGCGCTGTGTCCCCTCGGGTGCGAAGGCAGGTGGGCAGACAGGGACATGTCCCCGAGGGGCCGGTGGCCCGGCTGGTGGAGAGGCTGTGCTGGGATTCCCTGTGGCTCCTGGAGCAGCCCAGCTCCGTGAGAGGGATGTAAAGCCGTCGGGCTGTTCACGACTCCTGAAGAGGAGCTTTCCCTTGGGAAACTTTGCGCCCTGGGTCAGGTTTTGTTCTCAGATACCTGGAGGCTGAGAAAATCACAGCAGGGAGGACTGGCACTGCTGAAACTGGAGCCTCTGGGAGTGCCCGTGCCTGCCCACGGCAGTGCAGCACCCAGGGCTGGGCTGTGCTGGGAGTAGGGAGTGATCCCTGGCAGGGACCTCCAGCCTGGCCGTGCAGCACGAGCTGCCAGGAGCTGTCAGTGACTGCAGTGCTGACAAAAGCAGCTTTTCCTTGCACCAGGAGCTGTTTCCCCATCACAACAACCCCGCTGACAGCCTGGAGGTCTCAGACACGACTCTGAACTTCTCCTTGTGATGCTCCAACCCTGGCCAAAGCCCCCTGACCTCCTGCCACCCCGAATCCACCCCGCTCTCGGGCTTGGCCATCCTGTCCTCCCGGTCCCTGTCTGGAGGAGCACTGGGGAGCAGCTGCCTGCCCTGCCCAGCAGCAGCTGCTCCAGGCCCTGCTCTTGCTGGGGAAGTGCTGATTTCTGCCGTGCTGGCTGCGCATCCCCCTGTGAGCCACTGGCTGCTGGAAGGCACTGCCTGAGCCAGCCACATGCTTCATGATGTCAATCGCAGTTCAGAGTTAATTATTCATGAGAGAATTTCATAATGTGCTGTTAAGTGGGCTGCAGGATATTTTGGTTAAATTAAGGGAACCTGAAAGCTCCCTCTGTAGGGTGCTGCTCCTCCGGCCTCGCTGAGAGCAAAGGTTCAATTAGAGCTCAGGTGCTGTGGCCTCTGCCATGGCCTGCGATTATTGGAGCCACGGGAGTGTGGAGATCAATCCAACGGCTCAGCTCTGTGTTTCCAACAGGAAAATGCCAAGAGAAGTGTTTTCCAAGAAGACTTGGGCTGGTGGAAGTTTCCCTGCCCACGGCAGGGGGCTGGAACAAGATGAGCTCTGGGTTCCCTCCCCACCCAAACCATCCCGTGACTCTGTGAGTTCAAAGCAGGTTCTGAGGAGTCCCCCTGAGCCTGCAGGGAGCCCAGGAGAGGCTGTGCAGGTCATGGAACCACAGGATCATCAGGTGGAGAGGCCTCTAGGATCACTGAATTCATCTGTTAACAGGCCAGTTCACTCCCAGACTCTTTTATTCCTCGTTCACGAAATCATTTATGTTGGAAAGGACCTTTAAGATCATCAAATCTAACCCAGCTCTAACGAAACCTCTTTTACAGGGTCAGTCTCACATTCCTCCAAACATGCCATGCCTTGGGCGAAGGAGTGGAGGGGCAGCTCCCACATCTGTCACCCCCTGCTGCTGGGACCTTCCTGAGGTGTCCTGGTGACCCAGCTCTGCAGTCACAGAGCCCTTTGGGCCCTCTCTGGTTGTTCAGGACTGGTGGTGCTGGAACCATCCCCTCCCGCACTGCTTCTCCTGGGATGGCTGCAGGAGCCCCAGGGATTTGGGGTGCCCTGGATCCTTTCTGAAGCCTCCTTAGAGGAGCTGCCTGACAGCTCTGACTGGCTTTGGAGCCTTTCCTGAGTCTCCCCTTTGGCCACGCTGCCTCTTCCCATCCTGCCACCATTAATTACTGATGGGTCACACTGACCTGGCCCTCTGTGCCACCCGTGAGTGAGGGGACACCTCCCTCCCCTCACTGCTGGATCAGTGACCTTCCAGACCAACTTTCACCCCCACACTTTTTGCCAACCTTGCTGCTCCCCTGCTCCTTCTGCTGCCAGGAAAACGCTGACTGGGAAAAGTTTGGGACGACACCAGGAGATGAGGTGTCCTCTGTGCAGGTGGGAACATCTGCAGGAGACTCAGGGCGTGGACTGGGAGGTGGGAGGGACTTGCCCATGGAGCTGGTGTCCCTGTCCCACAGCTGTGCCCCCAGGCCCACCTTCCCCACTTCTTGCTGGGCCATTTGGTACTGGTACAAGTGTCTGACACAGCTGAGCACTCAACTGCCCAAACACCAAAGTTTCTGGGAATAACAGCCCCTGGAAGCATGGCCAGGGTCATCCTAGCGGTGACACCTCAGGCTTTAAACAGGCAGAGGGCAGATACAAGGAAGGATTAGATTTAGGATTAGATATATGGAAAAAATAATCCCCTGTGAGGGTGCTGAGGACCTGCACAGGGTGCCCAGAGCAGCTGGGCTGCCCCTGGATCCCTGGCAGTGTCCAAGGCCAGGCTGGATGGGGCTTGGAGCCCCCTGGTTTAGAGGAAGGTGTCCCCCAGTTCTAGCTGGAATGAGATGGGCTCTGAGGTCCCTTCTGACCCAAACTGTTGTGGGATTTTATGAAAGGAGAGGGGGTGACACCACCCTGGGACAGTGCCAGGGGCTGTGACAGGGACAGAGGGGAGGGCACCCTGTGAGGGACTCTGGTGGAAAGGAAGCCTCTTGCCTGCCCTTTTCTGGGCCCTGTCACACACAGGGGCTGGTGGCTGAGCACAGCCCGCAGTTGGTGGCACAGCTGGTGACAGGGGCTGGTGGCATAGCTGGTGACAGGGGCTGGTGGCTCAGCACAGCCCCCAGGGTGTCCCACTCTCTCTGCTGGATGAGGCTGGAGTCAGGCAGCCCCTGGGCCACTGGGTCACCAGCAGAGAGGATCCACACAAAGCTGCTCCTGGGCATCTCTGCAGAGGTGGCTGTGTGGGGGAGAGGGAGCCTGGGCTGCCAGGAGCCGTGTCCTGCTGCCAGCACAGCTTTGCTCTCCAGGTAAAACCAGCCAGCACCTGAGAGGGAGCCCGGACAGGGAGCACAGGAACCCCCCAGAGCCGAGCAGGAGGAGCTGTGAGGGAGTGACTGGGCACTTGGCAGGGAATGAAATGCAGTTTGCAGGGAATGAAATGCAGTTTGCCTCCATGCCAAGCCTTGATGGCTTCATTCTGCTTCTTAAGGCTCTCAAGCCCTGCTGCCTGGAGCCAGCTCCTCGCAGGGCTGGGAGGGAGGGATGGAGGCAGGGAAGGAGGAGGCCTCCAAATGTTTAACTCAGGGGAAACTCTGCCCTTCAGAGGTCTCAGTTCTGCTGTGGGCTATCCTGGCAATGGATGTTACCTGCCCTTGGTGCTCCCAGCCCTGCTGCAAAATCACAGCGCTGCCTCCAGGATGAATGTTCGTGGAAATAAGAAAGAATCCAGCAAGTTTCCATCCAGCACCTTCCATGGATAAATCTCATCCTCACCCCCTGCCTCAGTGCAGGAGGACCCAGCCCTGGCAATATTTTGGCAGCTCCAAGGACAGCACAGCCTGCCCAACACCTTCTCCTCTCACCACACCAGCTCCAGACCTCTCCTGGCTCCTTCCCGTGAGGATATTGCTCTCTGGAAGAGGAGCTTGGATCACGGGCAGGGGCAGAGCAGAAATGGCAGATTTTGAGTTGGGCTGAGAGCAGCAAATTCCAGCTGCTCCAGCAGCAGCCCCTGGCCAGTTCCCACCCCACCCATGGAAGGGATCCCATTCCCAGGCTCAGCTCAGAGGTGTCAGCCCCTTCTCTTTTTGGAGGCCTCTTGACTTTCTTTCTCTCTTGCCTCTTTTTTTTTTTTTTCCCTTTTTCCTCCAGCTTTTCTCTTCCTCCCTTTTTCTTTTTCTCTCTTTTCTTTTTTCTTGCCCCCCCTCCCGCCTCCCTGTGCAGCCTCTGTTCTTCATCCATTATTTAGGCTTTTCTGACTGTAACAGCAACATTCGCCTTGTATACCTTGTGTGGGGTTTAAAATATAGATAAAAGCAGAAGGTCAGACTTGAAACACAGATTCTGACGGTTGCTGCTGACTTTGTCTGGAAGCTACAAAATCTGGAGCTTTCTGTGCCCAGCAATGGTTTCGGTACAATTGGGTTTTTGGGGGTTTAGGGGTTTTTTTTTGGTCTGGTTGATATTCCTGCAAACTGTCCTGGTGTTTGATGCTTTCATCCAGCCTTTCAGTTTCTAAATGTTCTGGGGCCTGGCTGGCTTCAGGACAGGGGAGTTGGAGCCATGGAATTCCTGCTTGGAGGTCCAGTCTTGACCCAGCACAGCAAATACCTGCTGCTCTCCTGTCCGGGGCGAGGGGCCTCCCTCCACATCCAGCAGGCTCTAATTGGCACCTCTGGTCAGCAGAGCCCAGGACTCTCCCTTTCAATTATAAATAAATGCCCTGGTTCTTTTATGTTGCTTTCTTCAGCCGTCGGAGAGATTGGATTTTGAGGACAAATGTTTGTGGGAAATAAATTTCAAAGTCAGTGTGGGAACGGTCCCAGAAAACATAAAACACTTCATGGTCTGTTTGAAGGGGCAGCGGGGCAGGGAGGGCGTCCCTCCAGCCAGGAGACAAACTGGACAGGGGGGAATCACCATCCCTGGGGGTTTCTCAAAGCCATGTGGATGTGGCTCTTGGGGACACGGGTCAGTGGTGGCCCTGGCAGCGCTGGGGGGTGGTTGGGCTTGGTGGTGTTTAAGGTTCCTCCAACCCCAGCTGTCCTGTGATTCTCTCAGAAGGGGCAGCAGGGGATGGTGAGACACAAAGATCATTTTTGGTGTCACTGAGATCCATGTGGGCAGAGCAGGGCACTGGAGAAGAGCTGGGAATGCTCCAGGCAGTGGCTGGAGGGGCTTTACAAAGTGAGGCACGGGTGGAGGAACGCCAGCCCTGCCGGGCAGCGCTCACCAGGCGCAGGGCAGGACAGTGACACCCCAGCTTTTCCTGCTGGGACATTAGTGGGGAATGTTCTCTCCCTGCACGGGGTATTTGCAGAGAACAGAGGCTTTGGCTCACTCAAAACCACACCCAAGACTCTTCCCACCCAGAACAGGAGCTCTCTCAAGAGCTGTCTCCAGCCCTGACGTGCACATTTTGTTCTCAGGGAATCCCAGCCTGGTTTGGGTTGGAAGGGTCCCTGCCATGTGCCATCCCCTGCCATGGCCAGGGACACTGCTGTCCCCATCACGGCCAGGTGGCTCCAGCAGCCAGCTGGGACCTGCAGCTCAGGCACAGGTTTCAGCCTGCTGGGTGCCAGCAGCCCCCTAATCCAGGTGGATATTCCAGTGGCAGCTGCTGCTCGGGAGGCTCCATAGCCCAGCTGGCACTCCCCAAATAACCTTTCTTCACTCTAGCCCGAGGGAAAATGCATCTGTCAGGTGAGGAATAGGAACATAGAAGGAAATTCTTCCCTGGGAGGGTGGGCAGGCCCTGGCACAGGGTGCCCAGAGCAGCTGGGGCTGCCCCTGGATCCCTGGCAGTGCCCAAGGCCAGGCTGGAGCAGCCTGGGACAGTGGGAGCTGTCCCTGCCATGGCAGGGGTGGCACTGGGTGGGCTCTAAAGTCCCTTCCAACCCAAACCATTCTATCATTCCATGATTCTATTCCAGTTTCCCTGCAGACACTGTCCTTATCCAAGCAGGATTTGGAAGGACACAGGGACAGGCTGCAGTCTTCCTGTCTCAACTCCATCCCTCAGCTCTCTCCAAAGCCAGACTGGGCAGCAGATCTGGGCATGGATCTGTCAGTCTGAGTGGTTCCAGCAGCTCTGGCAGTGGCTGGGATGGCTCATGAGTGATCCCATGGCCAGGGAACTGAACTCTCCCAGATTTCCCAACATGGAGCGTTCCTTTCCCCGTGCCTACAGCTGCAGCTCATGTGACAGAGGTGTCACCCTGAGCAGGAGGAAAAGATGCCCAAACATGGCATTTTCCAGGAGCAACAGGAAAAAAGTGACGTTATGAAGGGAATCACCAAGAGCAGCAGCTCCTCGTGCTCAGGCATCTCTGGATTAGGGGATCCCAGCAGCATGTATGGATTGAAATTGGCCTGTTGTGGTTTCTGGGGCCTTGAAGAAGAACATTTCCAGGGAGGTGGTGGAGTCCCCATCCCTGGAGGTGTCCAAGGAAGGCCTGGATGTGGCACCCCGTGCTCTGGACTGGGGACAAGGTGGGCACTGGGCACAGCTTGGACTCGATGGTCCTGGAGGCCTTTTCCAGCCTCAGGGATTCTGGGATCCTGTGACTGAGGAGCATCTCCAAAGCCCTTGAGGTGCCATCCTCACATCATCCACAGGCTGGCCAAGCCAGGTCCACAGTCTGCTCTTCCCAGGATGTCAAACATCCGAAGGAAAGAAGGAAACAGGACTTTCAGGAAGCCCAGGAATCATGGCACTGCTCATCAGAGCTGACTGAGTTGACATCATTAAACTCAGGAAGTTTAATGCAGGAGTGTGGGACTCTTTAGATTTCTATAAATGTCTCCCTTCCAATCCTACTGAATTCCTGGCCTCGCTGGCAGGCTGGCACGGGATAATTATCCATT
Source organism: Ploceus nigricollis (assembly GCA_013399945.1). Taxonomy (NCBI): domain Eukaryota; kingdom Metazoa; phylum Chordata; class Aves; order Passeriformes; family Ploceidae; genus Ploceus; species Ploceus nigricollis. The sequence continues at coordinate 196,894 of VXBC01009477.1, read as the reverse complement.
TTTAAAGTGTCTCTTTCCACTGATGTTCAGGACATTTGGGAATCCCTTTCCATTGTGATTCTCGGAGCGTCCTCCCTGTGACACCTGCAGCTCGGTGACAGCCCCTGCTTAAACACCAAAATACAAAAATTCCTGAATATCCTACTGCTCCTATCCACCAGGTGGATGGGACCTGCAAGTCCTTGGTGCTCTGGGAGGGGAATTTTTACCCACAGGCCTTTCATCTGGGTTTGGTGGCCAAAGTCCAATGTCACAAGTCCAGCTCACGAATTCCCACCGCTCCTGGTCCCGACAGATCCCAGTGCTCCGTGCTCCTGCTGGTGGGGGGCTGAAGCCACCCCACTTTTCCAAGATCCTGTGCCTGCAATAATCCCTCTGAAGCCCAAGAGTTACTTTTGTTTTCTTCCTCCAATTCTGTCCATTCCGCCTTTGGCAAACATCGATTTTCCACAATTCCCCGCAGCCCTCATAAAGCAGCTGCCAAAACGGCTCCCTCGTGGGCCACTTCTTTTATTTGTCGAACAAAAGAATCATCAGCATTGTCTCCAGAGCTCTCCGGCCAGTGGAGCCTGGGATTAGGATGCCGAGCTCCCTCTCCTGGCTGCCGGATCAAAAGGAATTGCTGAAAAGTCCTGCGCACCTGAAAATCGGGATCGCCGGACTCCGGCGGAAGGAGGAAGAGTCCTTCCGTCGGTTTTGCAGATTTTCAGGCTCCATCATTTTTTTCTTTCCATGAAATATGCTGGGAAAACGTTCAGGTGCAACAATTTTGGGAAAAGGATGAGTTTGTCTGTGGGCTAAAGTTGCCTTTGCTCCTCTGCCTTTTCTCTCATCTGTCGCTGTCAGGGAGCAGATCCCAGTGGGAAAATCACCCGAGGGTCTCTGCAGGGAACCCACGGCCGTGTCCCACCAGTTATCCCTGTAATGTTACTCCAGGGAGAGTGTGGAGAAGGACATGCACAAGGAAGAGCAGCAGGGAGCAGGTGGGGATGGAGGGCGGGGATCACTGGAGCACGGGAAGTCCCACCAGCCTGATCCTGCTGGAGGCTGAAGGGCTGCTCTGGGGAGAGGCGGCAGCAGGAGCAGCAGGATCTGCTGGGAGGCAACGAGCAGCTCTCAGGGCTCACAGCAGGAGAACTGGGAGCTCAAACATTCCAGATCTTCACCTCCAGTGTCCCAGTACGGGTGGCAAACACGGCATAATTCCAAAAAACCCATCAGATGTCTCCAAGTGACATTTTCCATTTTCAGATCAAGGCTCCCTTCCTCTCTCCTCTGTGTGATGAGCTGGCCCAGCACCTGCTGCAGCCTGGGAATTCTGGTTGTGGTCTCCAGCTGGGATCCTGCAGGAATTTGGATGGAAAAGCTCCGAGCTCTGCTCCCATGGGAGGGTGAGAGCACCGATGGACTTTGAAATGGAATAATGAGTTGTGTGCGTGTCCTGCTGCACACTTTGGGAGCAAATGGGCACCACAGATCCAATTTGGAGAAGTCGAGAAGCCCCAGAAAACTTTTAGTCTCCCCACAATGCAATTAGGTGACTCTCTGAGCCGCTCATGGTCTGGGGAGAGGACGGTGCTGGCTGTCCTCAGGAATTATGGAACCAGTGAATCAGGGATTGCTTTGGCTGGGGAGGAGCCCTAAGGACCATCTCATCCCCCCCTGCCAGGGGCAGGAGCACCTTCCACTGTCCCAGCTTGCTTCCAGCCCCACATCCAGCCCGGCCTTGGGCACGTCCAGGGATGGGGCATCACCGCCCTGGACACTGCATGGCTTTGGCCACCTGATCCCAGCCTCCCCATGGATTCTGTTCCAGCCACCTCTCCTGTCCATCCTCCAGGCCCAGGCACAGTCAAGGAGCAAGGAAGTTGCCCCCGTGCTCCAAGAATGAGTCGCGTTACCCCAGGAGCTGTTTAGGAAAGGTTCTGCTGGGACATTCCATCCATCCCTGCAGAGCACTGACCAGCACTGACCACGAGACAGCAATTTTGGCGTGGCCAGAGGGTGGACAGTGCCCTGCACCTGTTGCCTCACTCCTCCCTAAGAGGAGAACGGGGCACAAACTTTTCCTAAAGATTTGCTGGGAAAGACATGAAAGAGCTGCAGAGAAAGGAAAATAATCCTTACCTCTGTTCTCTGTTCTCCCTGTGGAATGTGAAATGCAGATTGTTTATCTTCAGTGACCAATCCTGGTCCAGCTGTGCCTGGACTCAGATTGAAGGTCATGAGACGAGTCACAAGTCTACGATAGGTAAGTCAGAAGTAAGTATGTAGAATAGCCTCTCTTCAAATATCATCAATGTATTTTATAATAAAGTATATTCAGCACCTCAAAAGCCTTCTGATATCCTCGGACATCCTTCACATCTCATCTATACTACATGCACCAAAGTCCACAGGAGGAGGGAAGACACTGAAAGCCTAAACCTCAGACCTGTGACCATCAGCTCAAACCTTTTATCTCCTTGAAGCCACTTCACTCTTCAGCCCTGCTCTAAGGAGGTCCTGGCAGAACGAGGGGAGGAGCAGGCAGGTGACAAAGGTGGCTGGAGGTACACGAGGCTCTCTGGCCTAGGGCCATTCAGGTGCCATCACTTCTTCAGAGTTTTGGTAACCCTGAGGAATATTTGGGCCACAAATCCTCCCACTTCTCCTCTGCAGCTGCCCATACCCTGCACCTCTCTCCCTGTCCCTCTCACCTGTACTCACCTGTTTTACCCCCGGGACCCATCTGAACCCACCTCAGGGCATTTAGGGCAGAAAGGACCCCGTGAGGAGGTGTGAGCTGGAGGGAGGGTCGGGAGGGGATTTGTGCTGGTCCTGGAGCTGGGCTCAGGCCTGGCAGACCATGGCTCACTTCCTCTGCCCCCAGGACAGATCCAGGCCAGGCGGGGGACACTGATCCCATGGAAACACAGAATATCCCGAGCTGGGAGGAATCAGGGGTCGTGGAGTCCAATCCCTGAGCCTGCAGAGCTCTGCCCCAGAGATGGGAGCTCCAAGAGCCTCTCACAGGTGCCTTTGGTGGCTGAGTCCTGCCTGAATGAGCCTTGTTCTGACAAGATGGAAAAGGAGCTTCAGAGCGGGGCTCAAAGGAGGGAGAAGCTTCAGCGTGAGAGGGAAACAAAGCTCGGCAGCAAGGTCACCTCCACTGCCTCAGGCGATCCGAGGGATGACAAAAGTTTCCGTGTAGCACAGCAGCAGAAGACAAAAGCCATCCCTGGAGGGTAGGAAGAGAGAGGGAGTGCAGAGCAGACAAGAAATGCAGTGCGGGGAAAGCCACGGGGTTTGCTGGCAAGGACACGCTCCGGGGTGGATCAGAGGATCATGGAACAGCCGGGGTTTGATGGGACCTTCAGAGGGCACCGAGTCCATCCCCCAGGTGCAGGATAAAGTGGATAATGGTTCCCAGGAGCCTTGAGCAGGATTCCTCAGAGCCATCCGTGCTCCAGGCCTGGCACTGAGTCTCCCAAGCGCCGGTGGCGGGCAGGGGGCCAAGGGGCACCCGGGAACACCAATAATTGCTGGAATTTGGATCTGGGCTTCAAGTCTACAGCTCCTTCCCACTCTGCCCACACCATCTGAGTCCATTAGGGAGGGCTGGGAATTGGTGTGAACCGAGGTGCCAGGCCCAGGGAGCCTTTCCCAGCATCCGAGCTGCACCAGTAACCCCGCAGGGAAAGGGCTTGGCTTTGTCTGGGAACTCTTCCTCTTCGCCAAGGACTTGTGGCTGTCCCTTTCCACAGATCCAGCAGCTCCTAGGACCAGAGGGGTCAGGACAAATGCTGCTCTGTGATTCCTAGGAGAAGTGCAAATGGCTCTGAAGGCAACAGCCAGGATGCAGATGGCTCTAATGCAGGAGAACAGCTGGGATGTGCACAGGTTTTCCAGAGACACGAGGGAAAACAGAACGGAAGGTGTCTGCATCCCTGCTGCAAGCTTCAGCAGAGCAGAAAATTGGACATTCCTCTGTGCCAAGTGCCTGGACAGGCAGAGGAACCGGGAATTTGTTCATGGCAGCCCTGCAGAGTGCCCAGGGTGGCACAGCTGGGGTCGAGTGCTGGGCATGAGGGATGGGCAGCCCATCGAAAGGAGCCTTGGAGCTGTGCATTCATTCCCTGCTGCACAGCTGGGAGAGCTCTGAGGGTGAAGCCTGAATCCCACAGGATCCGAGTCATCCATCCCTCAGCGGGTGCTGGTGCCTCCTCCAGGGCTCAGCCGGCTCCACAGCACCCAGGGACCCCCTGGAGCCTGGGTGGGTGCAGTGGCAGCACATCTGTGTCTGCAGGGAGCAGGAGCTCTGGGCTTCCTCTGGTGACCAATCAATGGGGGAGGTCACCTCCCGCCACCCGAGCAGGGTGGGAAAGGCAGGGTTTGTCCCGGGTGCTGGACCCTGGGTGGCTGAATGCACTCAGGCACCTGGATGTCTAAGGAGCACTAAAGCCTCTCCATCTTCTCTTATCCCCCAGGTTCTTTTGCAATCCCTCTCCTGGGTGCCTGATTCTCCTGGGATCCCTGAAGATCCCAGCGTGGAAGGAAAGTGTCTCTGAGCTCCCAGGCAGAGTTAAAGTGATGTGTGGGCAAGCTGGGAGCTGGAGCCACTGCAATCCTTTCAGGCAGGCAGCTGCACTTCCCCTTTCTATCACACGCATTTAAAAGCTTTTAAGGGAACGATCCATCCCCTCTGCTGGCAGAGCCGGAGCTGGGCTGGTCCTTGGGACCTTAAATCATCTTCAAACACCGAGCAATCTTGGTTTAAAAGCCTTTGCTCTCCCCCTGCTGCAGGAAACCTCAGCTGAGCTCCACACCAGCTCGGGGCTTCCTGGGGATCCATCACTGGCCAGGAAAGGGCCGGGCACTGCCTGGCAGGGACAGCTCGGGGACAATCCAGGAGTTCCTCCCTGCGTCATCCCGGGGCTGCCCAGGGAGCTTTCTGTCACTTCATACCCTGGACCTCCGTGGCTGGGGCGGTGTTGGTGTTTGCTGAGCTGCTTAAGGACAGGGACGGATGGCTCAGCTGGCAAACGCCCCTCAGAGAGGGGATGTGCCCAGGTTCCTGGTGCCCTGCAACGCCCTGGTCCTGCATTCACACCCAGGCTTTGGTTTCCAGCCCAGGTTCTCCAGTTCTCCCATTTTGCTGTGTGCCCTCGGAGAGGGGAGTGAGGGGGTGAACTGGCAGTGTTGGGAAGACCCCAGGACAGGTCCCTCTACCCAGGGACAGGCGGGTGTCTCTAGGTCACCTTCCCTTTGCCAGCATCCAAAACTCCTGGCTGTTGTCAGAGAGCTGGGAATGTCCAGCCTGGAGAGGAGAAGGCTCCAGGGAGAGTTCAGAGCCCCTGCCAGGGCCTGAAGGGGCTCCAGGAGAGCTGCAGAGGGACTGGGGACAAGGATGGAGGGACAGGACCCAGGGAATGGCTCCCAGTGCCAGAGGGCAGGGATGGATGGGAGATTGGGAATTGGGAATTGTTCCCTGGGAGGGTGGGCAGGCCCTGGCACAGGGTGCCCAGAGCAGCTGGGGCTGCCCCTGGATCCCTGGCAGTGCCCAAGGCCAGGCTGGACACTGGGAGCAGCCTGGGACAGAGGGAGGGGGCCCCGCCCATGGGGTGGGATGGGAAGAGCTTTCAGCTCCCTTCCAACCCAGCCCCTTTGGGATCCTATGATCTGTTTTTCTTGTTTCCCTGCTTTGCCCTGCTCCTGCTGGGTTTCTGTTCTATTTCCTGGGACAAACCTGCTTGGCTGCTGCTCCCTGAGGAGTCAGGGTGAGCCACTGCAACCAGTGACCCAAGGAGCAGGACTGGGCTCAGCCCTGCTTTCCCTCAGGATTCAGGGAGTTCCTGGGATTCCTCTCCCCTGCAAGGCTGGACAGGCAGGGAATCCCATTTCCTCCTCATTCCCCCTTCCCTGGCTCACAGAGGGCAGCGTGGCAGGAAATCCACCACGGGACCAGCCCCGCTGGGGCTGCAGAGGAGGGTCCCTGGAGCTGGGGGAGGGAGATGAGGACAAGAACATTTATTCCCCTCTGGCAGACACTGCAGAGGGTCTCTCCTGCTCAGCCCCGAGCTTCCCACCCCCCGTTTGCTGAGAGAATCAGGGGATCCCTCCCTTCCTGCCCCACTCCAAAGGGCTCTGAGATGCTCCATCTCTTCTGGAGCCCATTCTGGAATCACTGAACTTTCCCCGAGCTGCTGCCAGGGATCCTCCCTCTAACTTATCTGCAGGATCCGTTGTAGCTGTATTGATTTTCCCTCCCTGCCTCTCCTCTCTGTGTTTGCTTTCTGAATTATGCAGCCGGGCAGCTTTTCCTCCTCGCGAGGAGCAGGAGAGCTGCGGAGGATCAATTGAGCCCTGCCATAGTTTAATCAGGAATCCCCAGTAGGAACCAGGGGAGAAAAAGGAGAAGGGAAGACAATGAAGGCAGGGCCGATCAATCCAGTCCCGGTGCAAAGGAAAGAAAGGGAAGGAAGAGAGGAAGGGGTGGAATAATCACTCAGTTTTCCTCATGCAGCCCTCAGATCCCGCAGCCTCAATCAATAACCAACTTTGACAGTCATTGCTTCAGAAAGAAACTTTCAAAATCCCCCTGAACTCAAAGAATGTTGGTGCTTTATAGCGTGAAAATGGCCAGTAAAGCCCTGCTAAAGACACGGAGAGGGGTTGGATTCCTTCCCCTTCCTCCTCTTCCCTTTAAAATCCACATTAGGAAGGCAGAGCCGAGATGAAAGGGGAGCAAACAAGGCTTTTAGTCCTCGTTTTGTTGTTGCAATTATTTTGCCAATAGTAATGATCTCAGGGCTGGATGGAGGATCCTTGATGCTGTGCTGGGCGTGTGGAGGGGGGGACAGAGCTGCTGGGATTGTTCCAGAACCACAAATCCAGGAGATGGAACCCCATGGATACAACAGACACGGGTTTGGAGCATGGAAATCAAACCAAGCAGTGCCCACGGGGCACAGGGACCACAGGGACCGTCTGGATGTTGTGACAGCACGTGACAAGAGAGACTTTTGTATCCAAAGCAGTGTGACCACATTTTTTCCTGCTCAGGGCAGGATTGTCCCCTGTGCTGGCACTGCTGGGACACCTCGAGTGCTGGTGGCTGAGCTCTCCAGGCTCTGGAAATCAAACTTCCCCAAAATCGTGCTGGATGTCCCATGGAGGGCCCCAGCTCAGGGCTGCCTCATTTCCAGAAGGGTAGGCTGGTTCTGGATTGCCATTCCAAACCGCTCAGGTCGAGTTCAGCTCCTAAAGAAAGCATTTAGGTCTGGAAACTCCAGACCTGAGGGCACCAGATCATGATCTGTGGAGAACCTTGGAGCACCACCAGGACAGGCACCCCTGCAGCAGCTTGGCTCCCAGGCTCCATTCCCAACGGGAGCAGCATTCCAGGCTGGAGCCAGCTGNTCAAATGGTTCCAGGGAAAGGGAAAGGAAAACAGTCCAGGGAAAATTCAGACTGCCTGGCTAAACTAACTAACAAGCAAAAGCAAGAGCAAAAGCAGGAGCAAGAGCAAAAGCAAAAGCAGCACTGGTACTGCCCTGTCTGTGTCCAGCAGTGAGCAGGCTGATAGCAAAACAAAAGTCTGTTTTTCAGAGCCAGTCCTGAAGGCACAGAACATAACATCCAGCATGAACTGGGGATACAAGCACCATAAGGTCACCCCAGGACAGCAGGTGTGCAGGACAGAGCAGCTGGCTGGGCCCAGAGTGGCATCAAAACTCAGGTGAGAGTGGCAGGAGGGGAAGGTCGGGTTATTGGCCGTGGGTGGATCCTGGCTGCCTCGGGGCTCATGGCAGAGGGCACCTGAATTTCCTGCACTCCAGTGCTTGGGTTCAGAACTAACTTTTCTTTCCCCAAATTCATTTTAGCCAAACAATCCCTGCTTTGGGGACAGAAATGCTGGAAGAAATCCTTGTGCAAATAAGAGTTAATAAATAGAGTTAATTAACCCTCCCCTTGTCATCCATGGCAGGGTCGACCAGGAGCTGCACTGATCTCATTCCACAGCTCCCACAAAACAGGTGCTAATTCTGTCCCCCTCTATATTCATCTTTATTCCATAGGGACATTACAATCCCTAAAATTCCTCACCCTCGAGCCTGACTTCAGCCAAGAGAAGTCTCTGATGGGCCTGGCAGAGCCTGCCAGACACGGGGACAACAGAGATTGATGAGAGGCCAGCACTGGAAGGAGAGTGGAGCCAGGAGAAAACCAGCTCAAACTCAGTGTTTGCCCTGATTAGACCCAGCTTAGTCTAAAAAATGTCAGTTTGGAGATCTGTGCTTCCACCACTCTTGGTCCCACAATCTTCTGGAGGGCTGAGCACAAGGATCAGTCAGGTGCAATAATTAACACCTTGGTTAATGGGAATGGGCTGGAGTTCCAGCTGCTGGGGATGGAGGGAAAGCTCAGCCTGGAACAGGTGGAGGTAAAGCTCAGCCTGGAAGGGATGGAGGTAAAGCTCAGCCTGGAAGGGATGGAGGTGAAGCTCAGCCTGGAAGGGATGGAGGGAAAGCTCAGCCTGGAAGGGATAGAGGTAAAGCACAGCCTGGTGGGGATGGAGGTAAAGCTGAGCCTGGAACAGGTGGAGATAAAGCTCAGCCTGGAAGGGATGGAGGTAAAGCTCAGCCTGGAAGGGATGGAGGCCCAGCTCAGCCTGGACAGGCTGGAGGTGCAGCTCACCCCTGGCATTGAAGAGGGTTCAGTCTTTGCTTCCAGGGCCTTTTCCAAGCCAAGCCCCCCCTCAGCCCAGCCCTGCACAGGGCAAGGCCACCCCAGGCCGTGCTGGGAGCTGGTCACTGCTCCAGCTGCCCGAGGAAGCTGCTCCAAGGGCTGCTCCAAGGGAAGGAGCTCCTCGCTCGCCTCCTCCCAGAATATGTTCCACATTTTCTGCTAATAAGGGCACAGGGAGAGAGTGAGACAGAGAGAGAAGAGGAGAAAAACTGCTCTAAATTATTCATAGACAATATCATTATGTGTCATAACAGTGTGTCTGTGATGGGAAAGAGTGAGTGTGGCAGGGGCTGGGGTAGCACAGGCCGGGCTGCACAATAGCGAGAGCTGATTAATTATTGATGTGCACTAATTGGCTACAGGGTTTCAGGACAGCTTGGGCTTTGTTGGGATCATTTGTATTCTTGCTTTGGAAATGGACCCCCCCACACACATAAACCCAACATTTTCGTGTGCAAGTCCTCTCCCTCCTCCTCCTCCTCCTCCTCTTTTCCTCCTCCCTCCCTCCCTCTCTCCCTGCCCTGCTTCCAGTGCTCCCGATCCCGTGTGTGTGTACAAATTAACAGGATCTTAACCTCTGCTGGTTTCCTGCAGCACTGACACGCTGCCAGCACCTCGGTGCACTCGGGCTCAGCCTGCAGCGCTGCTTTTTGGTGCGGAAAACCGGCCCTGCCCTCGGGCACTGGGCTCTCTTTGCACCAGGAGCGGCCTCTTCTCCCAGCCCTGCCCTGCCCCTGCCCCCAGAGCAGCTGGAAAGTCCTTCCCAGGCATTTTTTCCTTCTGGAATGGTCCAGACCTTGCCTTGGAGCCTGCTGTGGTTGCACCCCTAGGTCTGAGTGCCAGCCTGGGAGGTGCCAGCACGGTGAGGGGACAGGTTTGAGCTCCAGAGCTGACCTTTAACAGCACAGGAGTTCCAGTGCTGGGGCTGCTCCTCCCGTGGCTCCAGCTGCTCCCAGGGTGTCCATGCAGGTGAGAGCCCACCTGCAGGGCTGCCCCGGCACAGGAAGGAGCTGGGGCTGCGGGGGAGAGCCCAGGTGTGATCAGAGGGGTGGAGCAACTCTGCCCTGAGCAAAGGCTGGCACAGCTGGCATTGTCCAGCCTGGTTCTGGGGAGAGCTCAGAGCCCCTCCTGGTATCCAGAGGGGCTCCAGGAGAGCTGCAGAGGGACTGGGGACAGGAGGGACAGGACACAGGGAATGGCTCCCAGTGCCAGAGAGCAGGGCTGGATGGGAGATTGGGAATTGGGAATTGTTCCCTGTGAGGGTGGGCAGCCCTGGCACAGGGTGCCCAGAGCAGCTGGGGCTGCCCCTGGATCCCTGGCAGTGGCCAAGGCCAGGCTGGACACTGGGAGCAGCCTGGGACAGTGGGAGGTGTCCCTGCCATGGCAGGGGTGACACTGGATGGGCTTTGGGGGCCTTCCAACCCAAAGCACTCCATGATTCCCAGATTCCATGAGCAGCTGCTACCCCAGCAGCTCCCTCTGCCCTCACCCCCACATGGGATCGGGCCTTCCCCACATCTCATTCTTGGCAACACATCTTGGCTGCTCCAAGCCAAGAGCTCCCTCACAAACATCAGCTTTTCAGGATGCCCCAATGAGTCTCAGGATTGACCTGGGATCCCTCCACCCCCTGACATCCCAATAAAAGCAAGGCTGAGCTGCCTGGAGCCAGGAGCAGCTCCCAGCAGAGCAAGGGACACTTCCTGCAGTGCTTCATGCTCTGCTCAGTCCCTTCATCCCGCCCTTTGGCACCTTAAGGATGCTCTTGGCAGAGAGGAACATCCAAGTGAACATCCCAAGGATGGCACCAGGGCCTTGCTAAGGAATTTACTGGGGCTGGTGACTTTTATTTTGGTTCTCTGAGCTCCTGGTTTCTGATGGTTGTGATTAAAATTTTAAGGGCAGGATGACAAGCCTGGGATGTGGCATCTTTCAGCTGAGTGCTGAGAGGTGCAGTCTGGGGACAGGTGTTTGCTAAAGATATTTCCCAAGCTGCTTTTAAATAAATCACAGGGCACAGAGCCAGGTGAGGCCAGGCTGAAGAACCTTTGGGCTGTGCTTTTCTCCACTCCCACCCCGTGGAGTTCCAGTGACAGCAGCCAGGACCTCCCGAGGGATTGGCTGAGCCAGCAGGGCAAGGACAAGGCAGGTGTTGACAGGAGGGTGGCACAGCTGCAGAAATCAATCTGTGGGATCAGATCCTGGAGTCCACGAGGGGTTTCTCTGATCTGAGCTGGCTCACTTGGACAAGGCACATTGGAATGGGACTGGGGGATGTGGGCCTGGTGCTCCCCTTTGGCATGGGCTCGCTGCAGGGCCTGGACACGTCTCTGCATTCCTCACTCTGCCCAGGACTTCTGTGCCTCCAGCATCTGGGATACCTGGGGGCCAAAGCAAACCTGCTTCTGCTGGGCTGGGGAGGGAGAGTTGGAACCAGTCAGGTGGACATGGCCTTAAGCTGGAGGAGAAATTCCTGCCCGTGAGGCCCTGGCACAGCTTGCCCAGAGAAGCCAGGGGCTGACCTGGGGGATTTTTGTGCCCTCAGGATGGAGCTGAGACTCTTTGTTCTCTTTGCTCCTTCTCCCTCTCCCTCCCCTTTGAAACCCGTTGCATTATTCCTTATAGGAACAAAACAAAGAAAGAATTTACTTTATTTGTTATTTATTTAGGACAAACCCTTCCCTCCCACTTCAAAAGGGGCTACGTGCAGGAGCCTCTGGTGGGTCCCAGGGAACTCTTGATTGATTATCCGAAAGGAGCCAAGTGAGATGAAAAGCAGAGGGATGGGAATCATTTTAAGGGAAACAGCCACTAAAATATCATCAATTTTTTATTAAACAGAATCTTTTCAATAGACAAAATGAGCTTTTCTCTCCTCACTTGTGTTTTCTCTCTCTTTTCCCCATTCTTGTTTTCCTTAGGCATGGGGAGATTCTGTTTTCCTTCCTTTTTCCTCTTTTCCTCTGTTCCTGGCACCGGTGAGAGGTGTGGGGTTAAGTGGTGGCCTGGGCCACCAAGCAGGAAAATGTGCCTAAAGCTTCCCATCCAAGGTCTGGTAGGGATGGAGATAAAGCTGAGCCTGGCTGTTTTCCCACTGGGAAAGGACAAGAGGCAGAGGGGATGAGATGAAACAAGAGAAGTCCAGGCTGGGCCTAAGGCTCAGATTGGTTATTAACAACAAACTCTTCAGCAAAGTTTTCCAGCCCCGGCACAGACTGCCCAGGGCAGTGCTGGAGTCACCATCACTGGAAATGGAGGAAGAACGTGTGGTTGTGGCACCTGGGGACATGGCCAGTGGAGGGGCTGGCAGAGCTGGGGGATGGTTGGACTCAGAGGTCTCAGAGGGCTTTTCCAGCCTCGATGATTTTGTGATTCTGTAAAAATCACCTCAAGGTTCCCCAGGAAAGCTGAACCCAGCACTGCTGGATGGAGCCCTCAGGGTCTTTGCTGAGCTCTTTCGAGCCAGAGTTTGCCCTGGAGAGCTCAGGAGGTTCCCTCCAGCCTGAATTACTCCCTGGCCATGGGAAGCAAAGGCTGGGAGCTCCCAGGAAGGCAGTGGCACTCAGCTGGGGACACGGCTGAGCTCAGGCTCCTCCTGGAGAGCTCTTGGGCACATCCTGAGTGCTCAGCTCACTGCTGAGTGCTGCTCAGCAAGGATTTAATGAGAGAGCGTCATCAGCTTGTGTTAAAATCACCAAAGTGTGAGGAGAGCTGTGTGGTGGCAGGTACACAGCCTCAAACTGACAGGAAGCAGCTTTAGGTTGGATATTAGGGAGAAATTGTCCCCTGTGAGGGTGGGGAAGCCCTGAGGCTGAGAGGAGCTGTGGCTGTGCCATCCCTGGAAGTGTCCAAGGCCAGGTTGGAGCAATGTGGGACACTGGAAGCTGTCCCTGCCATGGCATGGGTGGAACTGGGGGATCTTTGAGGTCCATTCCAACCCTACGTAGTGTCTGATGGGACATGTGGGGCTGAACTAGAGTTTCTGCTGGGAGAGGGTCTGTGCACAGGGTTTGGGGTGTGCTGAGGGGTGTGTGTGTGTGTGTGTGTGTGTGTGAAGGTGGCAGTGTGGGTGTGTGAGCCACAGGGACACAGCCCGTTTCAGCTGTGGGTGGTGTTTGTGTGTGTGTGGCAGTGCTGGGGGTCTGCACCAGTCACTGGGTGTGCTCTGTGGGTATTTTTGGGTGTGCAGGGGCTGTGCTATACAGGAGCCCCCCACAGGGGTTGCCTCGTTTCCTTCCTTACAGCTTCATCCAGGAGCTCCTGGCGTGGAAACCTTGCCCTGACTCCAGAATGTACCACAGGAAAAAAAAAACCCACCGACAACAATGCGTGTTTAGGGTCCATTTACCAGGGGGATTTCTGCCCCCCCTTCCCCTAATCCCTCCCGAGCCGAGCGAACGCCAGCACCAGAATAAAAACCACACACAAAAAAGAAAGGGCGAGAGCGAGGGAGAAAGAGGATTTCCTTCAAATCTGCTCTGTCTGCCCGTGATGGAGACTCATTCCCATAATCACTTTGACAGGTGTGCAGTGGTTGAAAAGTTGGGGGGTCCGGGGGCGCGGCGGGGAGGGGGAGCGGCGGCATCGCCCTTTGGCGGCGCGGGCGCGCCGTGCGCCGGGCGCGCTGATTAGACATGACAAGCACACCTGCCAGCGCCGCAGCCCGGCAATTAAAGCCTCTTTGAGGTCCCAGGAAGTGACCGCATTAGAAAAGCCCCTCGCAGGCAGCTCCTTAGCATATTCCCAGTGTCATTAGCGCCGCGGCAAAGGCGAGGCGCAGCGGCGGAGGGCTCTGACATGACCCGTGCTCCCTTCCCGCTCGGGGAGGGGATGCAAAGTGACTTTTAAAGAGGAGTATTTTTTTTTTCCCCTTTAAATTTGATTTCCAAGCCCCTCGCGCCGCTGCCTCCCTCCTGCTCTTGGAAATGTTCCATCGTCGCCGGGGTCGGCAGGGGGAAGGGAACCAGAATTCATTAAAGACAGAAAAGGACTTTGCTAAAAACTGGGAGGCTTCTGGGACAAAAAAATTCAATTCTAGATTCCAGTGTGGAGTCTCAGTCTGCTCCCTGCTTTCCCTTCTTCCTTCTCTTCTCTGCATCCTCTTCCTTTCCTCCTTCACCTCCCTGTCCCTCTTTCCTCTCCCACATCCTGCTCTTGATATTCCCCCTCCCAGTGCCCCTTGGCCCTGGAGGTTGCCTGGCGCACATTATGAGACCCTGGTGGGGTCACTGACCTTGGCAGCACCATGTGAGGTGGGTGCCATGGGCATCATCCATCATCCCTCCATCCATCCCTCCATCCATCCATCATCCATCCCTCCCTCCATCCATCATCCATCATCCCTCCATCCATCCTCCATCCATCCATCATCCATCCATCCATCCATCCATGATCCCTCCATCCATCCATCCATCCCTTCTCCGTTCTCCAGGAGCAGCTCAGCCTTGCAGCTTCTCTCCATGGACGTGCCCAGGGCCAGGCCCCTTCCCTCAGGCCAGGGAGGCAGGCAGGACTTTTCCTGTGCCTTCCACAGCTCTGAAGGAGCTCTCTGAGCTCCTTGTGTCCCTCAGCCCTGTTTCCACATGAGCTTGGAGGTCCCAGGAGGATCCTGCCATTGCTCCTCAACATTCACAATGCTCCTGGGCAGGGAGGCTGTGTGCCTTGGAATTCCTGTCTTCATCCCAAGCGAGGCCCTAAATCCACCTCCATTCTTCCTCCCTTCGTTCTTGCACCTTCCCAGGTTATATCCCAGACTCCCGAAATGGAAGGTGCCCTTGGAGCAGGTGAGCTCTGCCAACACCTGTGTGACCACACTCAGCTCCCAGAGCTTCCCCCACGCACACATCTGTGGGTTTCAGGCCTGGAGTGGTGCCTGATTCCCATTCCAGGCAGCTCCTGGAGCAGGGCAGTGCCCGGGTGCCCCTGTGTGAGGGAAGCCACGCCAGCGGGTCCCCAGGGTGGATTATCCCCCTCCTGTGGTTCACAGTCAGGGCTCTGAGGTGGCTGCTTCCCTTCTCATCCAGGGAGAGGGAGCTCCAGGAGCCCCCTGGGGATGTCCCTGCAGTGGCTGCTTCCTCAGCCGATGCAACAAAAAGCAGGTTTTATTTCCTACGCAGCTTTAGCGGAGATGAACAAATCCCACCCTGCAGGTCCACACCCCCAGGCAGGGCACGGCCACCTGTGTCACTGCTGTGAGCTGGAAGCTCCTGCAGGAGAGCTCCCTGAGGAGCATCCTTGTGCCTGGAGGGATGCAGGGATGCTCCTCCAGCAGGAGGTGTCTGATGGAGCGTGGCCGCAGGTCAGGGATGCTTGGGGCTGGGACAGCTGTGACATTCCTCACCTGCTCCTGTGGGCAGGGGCCAGAAAACTCCGTGGGAGGGGGAGGTGGAGCACGGGATGAGCAAGGCAGGAGAGGAAAGGAAAGAGAGGAGGTAGAGGAGAGGTGGATCCCGCAGGCGGAGAGAAGCAGAGCCGGGGGATGAGCTCCGAGCCCGCCCCGTCACTGCGGGGCCCCCGGGGACAGGGATCCAGCGAGGAGCAGGAGCGCTGTTCCCGGGAATGCTGGAATCGATGCGTTCACGGATGGTGACACGAGAGTGACACACAGTGGAGGAGCCTCATGAAAAAATAAACAGGTAATAATCACACTGCCATGTGCACCCTCCGCTGCTCATTATTCCGGGGGAAAAGCCCACCAGGGTTGAAGGCTTCAGGAGATTAACCATTGCCTCCCTGGATGGCACCTGCCCAGGGGTGCTGCTGCTCAGGGGGTCCCCAGCTCCTGTCTCCCCATCACAGAGAGGGTGCAGCAGTGCCTGGGGGTGCTGAGACATGGCTGAGCACAAGCTGAGGCTTGGGAGAGCGTGAGGGAGAGGCTCCAGCTCCTTCCAGGGAAGGCAGCCCCAGGAACAGCTTGTTGGTGTCTCACAAGAGCAGCTTCCAGGACTGTTTTGGCACAGCCCAGCTGCTGCTGTGGCCACTGCTGACCCCCTGTGTCCCCAAAGCCCATTTTGGTGGCCACGGCTTCCCATGCACACAGCCAAGCCCTGGGGACCTGCTCCCATGTGGCTCAGCCCAAGCACAGAGCTCTGAGGTGACTGCTCAGATCCCACTCTGCCTCCCTGCCCCAGCTCCCCCGGAGCTGGGCACAGAGGTCCCCTGGCCAAGGAAAACGTGTGAAAATCAAGCAAGTGAGTAAAACCCCCCCAAAAATGAACTTTTTAGACGTGTTATTTCTTTTACAGATGACCTGAGGAGAAACATTTGGGGAGGAAATGAATAAAAGCACCTGACTGAGTCTGAGTGAGCAGTGACCCTCCAGTGATCCTGGAGGCAGCTGTGGGGTCCTGCAGGGCTCCGGGAGACCTCCACCACCCTGGCAGGACCTCTCCATAAAACAGTGGTCAACCCAGAGCACTCCTCACCCAGATCTGCCCCTGGGATCAGCCAGGGAGGGGGGCAGGAGGGTTGAGTTTGGGTTGTGAAATGATCCCACGGAAAGTGGAGAGGGAAAAGCCCCTTCAGACAGCAAGGGAGTGTTGAACGAGTTCTGGGGAAGACCCCACTTCTCCTAAAGCTGCTTTGAGAGAGCCAAGCTTGTCTCTGCTGTGAATTTTCATTTCCTGACACGCTGTATCCCCTTCTACTGCAGCATCTCCCTTCAGTGCCAGCAGGAGATGGGTAAAGTTGATCCAAGAGTAAAAAAAAGTCCCACAAGGAAGTGTGACGTGAACTTGATGCTGGGAAAATGTCCCTGAAGGAATCTTTTCCCTCTCTTGCACCAGAAAAGTGTGAAAGGAACCTCCTCTCCTTTTCTCTGTTGTGGGGTGGCTGGGGAGAGTGGCAGGAGGCAGAGGGTGACAGCAGATGGTGACACCATGAGCAGGGACAGGACTGAGGAGCAGAAGGAGCTTCCTCTGAGGCTCTTGGTCTGCCCAGGCATTTGACCTTCTGAGAAAGAGCAGAGGGGGCTCCAGGGGCAGCTGCCACCCCTCAAGTGCCATCTCCAGATGAGTCCCCTGCTCACAGAGCAGCTTTTTAAAGAGACACGTGGAGCTTGGGACAGCAACACTGATGGGGAGGTGGATGGATGGATGGATGGAGGGATGGATGGATGATGGATGGATGGGGGATGGATGGATGGATGGATGATGGATGGATGATGGATGGATGGATGGATGGAGAAAGAGCTGAGCTGTGTCTCCACCCAGCAGGGTGTGGGTGGTGAGGAGAAGGAGGATGAGCTACATTTCCTTGGTGGTTCATCCAAGAAGAACAATATCTGCTGTGCAAAGTGGGGTCTAAGAAGAATTCCAAAGGCCACTGTGGTGTGGGAGGGCTTGTGATCCACCCAAGGGTCCATGCAGAAGCCAACTGGAACTTCCTTCTGCCAGGAGAAATGCAGCTCTGTGTCCTCAGCTTGCTTGGCCCCAGGCTCTGTCACCTTTCCCACGTGTTTGCCTTGTCCAAACCCTCAGGTCAGGCAAGTTTTACCCCAAATCATGGATTTTTCTCCACTGACGGGAAGTGGAGCTGGTTCTGGATGTCAGCAGAAAAGCATTTTGTGTGGGGAATTTGGACCTTGCCCTAAACCTGCTCTGAAGGCCACGTGGGCTGTGCTCTGTGTGGTGACACCACCGAGGACACAAAGCGCTGCCCAGCTCTGATGCCACTGAAGGCTGACCTCACTGCCCAGCATTCCCACTGCCCCACACTTGGACACGGTGTGGAAGCCCAGAAGGCAGGAGAGGGGCTGGTGAGCCCCTGGAAAACCGCTGGAATCCAAGCACATCCTGCCCTGGAGCTGCTGTGTGAGCTCCTTCTGGGAAGGATTTTTCTGATGCAGGGGATTAGGCCAGGAGCTCTCCTCCACGGCACTGCTTTGCTCGGGATGTTGGACAAGCAAATCAATCAGGCTCAATCCAGCCGCGAGGAAGGGATAAATGTTCCTCGCCTTTATCAAGGAGACTGGGAAACTGAGGCACAGAGGGATTTAAGTGGCTTTAAAGGGATAAAAGAGGAAATCAGGAAGATAATCCCAGAGCAAGGCTGGCACAGGGAGAGGGAGGGAACACAAAGCTCCCACTTTTCAGCCATCGGCTCCCAAGGTGTTCCTCTGGAGGTGGAGTGTCCCTGGTTCTGTCACTGCTGCAGAGCACCCAGCTGTGGGATGAGAGAGGGTCCAGCCTCTGCATCCCCTTGGGAATGGGCTCCTGGCCAAGGACACACGGGCGGGAATGACAGACGGACAGATGGACAGAGCTGAACTCCAGGCAGGGATGGGAAATGGGGGGAGAAGACAAGGTTTTGTTAAGACAGTGGCTGCACCCTCAGGACTGAGAGCTCATCCATATTTCAAACACCAGTTAGACAAACAAAACAAGAACCAGAGAGCCAAGCAAGGAGCCCGTTTGTCATATCAAAAGGGGTTTCAGTGGTACCTTCCTTGCCCTCCTGTCCCCTTGAAGTTTGTAGCTGGGGGGGAGAAGGGACAGCTCCCTCTCCAGCCGAACGGCTCCGTGCCACAGCCGGAGCCGGGCTGTGTGTAATTAACCCCGGAGCCAATCCCCCAGCGGGGGCTGCCAGGCAGATCAAAGAACTCACACATCTTTGTCTGCAGCCAAGGGGAGCTGGGAGGAAAGCAGAGCAGGGGTGGGAGAGAGCCGGGGAGCCGCGTGTGTGCTCCTAATTGATAAAAAGGGAAGAGCATCTTCCTCCGAGAGATCTCCAGCCCCATCAAAATGCAGCAGGAGAAGAAGAAGGGGAAAGAAAAAGGCTTTGCTTTCCCTTGCAGGAGCCGGCCAAAATCCAGCTGCTTCCAGCAGGAGAGGTGGTCAGTGCCCCGGGCAGGGCTGGGGGGAGAGGACACCTCCGGGGTCAGGGGCTCTGCAGGGTTTGCCATGGGAGCCCTTGGCAAGGTGAGGCATTCCAGGAGCACCCAGAGGGCTGAGAGGAACCCTCTGCCTCACCTTGTCCTGCAGCACCAGGAGAAAGAAGCGTGAAACCAGCACATCCCACACCTGCCCTGAACCCTGCACATCCCACACCTCTGACCCAGCACATCCCACACCTCTGACCCAGCACATCCCACACCTCTAACCCAGCACATCCCACACCTCTGAACCTGCACATCCCACACCTCTGACCCAGCACATCCCACACCTGCCCTGAACCCAGCACATCCCACACCTCTAACCCAGGATATCCCACACCTCTAACCCAGGATATCCCACACCTCTGACCCTGCACATCCCACACCTCTGACCCAGCACATCCCACACCTCTGACCCTGCACATCCCACACCTCTGACCCTGCACCTGATCCCACACCTGACCTCCAGCACGAGCCCTGGTCCATCTCTGCCACCAGCCTATGCTTTTTGGAGAGTGGCCCAGACAGGTGAGCAGACCATGGGTGAGCACCTGGCTGGAGCTCATACTGCTGGTGTGGACAGGAGTCACCAGATGTGACAGATGTGCCAGGAGATGATGGAAGGAAAGCACCATGAGGGGTGGGGGGTTCACAGGTGGTTAAAGGGAGTTGAGGTGAGAAATGGCTCACAGAAACTCCACAGAGAAGCAAGGGGAAGGAAGGGGAAGGAAGGGCTGAGGACCTTCTGGGTCTGACAGTGACCCCAGCCTCTCGTTCTGGCCATGGCACAGGTGTCTCAGCTGCTCCTCAGGATGACCAGGTGGCTTCACCTGCTGGGACAGGTCAGAATCCTGGTGTCACCAAGCATCTTCCCAATCGACTCCAACACTGAGGCTGCAGGACAGAGCCCTTCCCTAAGGCCTCCCACAGCTCCATCCACCCAAAAATGAGGTATCTGAGCCCAAGCATCCCTTTGTCCCATGGAGAGGGACAGCAGTGCTGCCCAGGGCTGAATCACTCAACCTGGACTGAAGTGTGAGACAGATGGAAAAAACCACCTGCAAGAAGGGTTGTTCTTCTGGGAATTGCAACAAAAGCCTGGATTTCCCAGGAACTGGGAGGTAGCCCAGGCTTTTCTGCCCCACAGACCCTGAGCTGAGTCCCACAGTCAGTGTTCAGCTGAAGCACAACTCCAATAAGTTGCACATTCCCTGATCCACAGGATTCCGTGGGGTTGGTCCTGTCCTGCTAAAATGCCAAAGGCTCAGTCCACAGCAGAGTGTGGGGGTGGAGGTGCAGGAATCTCCTGATGGCCCCTCCTCAGGTTCTGCAGCCACCCGGGGCAGAGCACATCCTCACCCCAATCACCCCTCACAGTGTTATCCACACTTGTTATTTTCCTGCACACAACGCCTCACTGGGGAGCCCAGCAACCTGATTTGGTTAATTTTTAGGTTGCTATTTTTAAAAATGCACGAAACAAAAGAGTAGGAGCAAAAATTTAAATTATTTACCAGAATTCAAACTGGGGTGGGAGCACCATCCCAGCATCAACTGGCTCCAGGCAAGGGGGAGTTTATGGTTTGGTTGGTGGTGGTTTCCAGGACAGGAGTCTCATTGCAGGAACCTCTTGGTTTATTTTTAATCCAAGAAGACACAAATAGAAAGGGAAACATGCTGGGGACAGGGTGATGGAACATTTGGGTTGTGGGTGTGAGTGAGAAGGGAGAAAGTGGGAATTGTTTGTAGATATCCAGCTCTAGAAACAACCAAAGGGACTTCAAAGGGATGGGGTGGCCTGATAAAAGAGCAGATTAAAACTGGGCAAAGGGTCAGTGTGGAATTCCCACTGCTGGACTGTCCCAGCCAGTAGTTGTGGGAATCCAGG
>VXBC01009477.1:163186-176353 GCA_013399945.1 Ploceus nigricollis | reverse complement strand
AAACCAGCACAGACCAATTACAACTTCTTCTTTGGCACGGGGCTGAGAGACAGAGACTTTCTACAATTTCAGAATCACTTAAATATCCCAGATTCCGACAAGTAGTGAGGAATGGGATTGCCAACACTCATCAGCCCTGCGCCCTGGAAGTCATGCAGCCTTTGCCACTTGGGTCAGGAAAGAAACGGAAAAGAAATAATTGAAATCCAAACAGAACCCCACAGTGGTTGGCTTGGAAGGGACCTTCAAGCTCATCCCATTCCACCCCTGCCATGGCAGGGACACTTCCTACTGTCCCAGGCTGCTCCCAGCCCTGTCCAGCCTGGCCTTGGGCACTGCCAGGGATGGGGAATGGCACTCAGTGGTTGGTGGCACCCAGGAGCTCACGTCAGCTGCTTGGGATTTGACAAGTTTAAACTCCCAGCTTGGTCTAGAGGAAAAGGCATTTCCTGGATCAGAGCCTGGGCTTGGGCATAGCACAGCTTTTCCAGTGTGATCCCTGTCCCTGCCGAGGGAAAACCAGGAAACAGCATCCAGCCCCTGGTTAAAAGAAGTGATTCATTCTGGTAGTGTCCGGACAGAAATCACTGGGGTAACAAAACCAAAAAGAGCTTGGTTGGGGTTTCTGTGACTCCCCAAGCCCTGACAAGGAACAGCCAGATTCCCAGGAGGAAAAGGCAGAGCAGGTGGATATTTCACCTGGTTTCACCTGGTCCTGCTGGTTTTCCCTCTCCTGTGTTGGGATCCCAGCCCCTCCTCAGCCACACTGCAGGAAAATCAGCCTCTCCCAACCCTGACGTTCTCCCAGGCAGGATTTGCAGGGAATCCATTTAAAATTATATTAATGAAACAACTTGGACTTAATTAAAGCCAATTATTGACAAACCCATATCCTCACTCGCTGACCAGCGTCAAATGATTGGATTTCCTCTCTCAGCACCTGACTCCGAGCACGGACTGCAGATATTTCCTGGATTTCTGGAAGTCACTGTGCTGCTCATGGCAGGCAGCCAGGCTTGTGGAGAGCCAGAGATGAGCAAGTGGCTTCTGTCAGGATGGAATTCCTGGCTGGGAGGGTGGGCAGGCCCTGGCACAGGCTGCCCAGAGCAGCTGGGGCTGCCCCTGGATCCCTGGAAATGTCCAAGGCCAGGTCGGACACTGGGGCTTTGTTGCATCTCTCCCCTCTAAGAGGGGAATGGGGCACAAACTTTTCATGAAGATTTGTTGTCAGAGGCTGAAAGAGCTGCAGAGAGAGAAAAACATCTCTTATCTCTGTTCTCTGTTCTCCCTGTGGAATGTGAAATGGAGATTGTTTATCTTCAGTGACCAATCCTGGCCCAGCTGTGTCTGGACTGGAGAAGGTTACAAGTTAGTCTAAGATAGGTAAGTCAGAAGTAAGTATGTAGTACAGCCTCTCTTCAATTATTATTAATGTATTTTAGTATAGATTTAATAAAGTATATTCAGCATTCTCAAAAGCCTTCTGATATCCTTGGACATCCTTCACATCTTCTCGTCCCACGGGAGTCCCCTGCTTATACAATAGGGCTTGGAGCAGCCTGGGACAGGGGAAGGTGTCCCTGCCATGGCAAGGAAGGAGATGAGCTTTAAGGTCTCTTCCAAGCCAACCATCCTGGAATTCCAGGCTCTGTGATTCCATCAATAAGATCAAAGCTTGCTCCTCTTCCTTCTCCAGAGACGTTGCTCCCTCAGGAGAAGCCATGAGGCCAAACTGTGACACCAACACCGAACTGCACAGCTGGCAGAATTCCTGGTGGGAAGAGGAGACTGTCCCCAGCTCAGTGGCAGTCTGGGAGCACAGCAGGGCTGTCACTGGAGCAGACGAGGAGGGAGCTTGGTGTCACAGCGGCAAGGGCGGGGTGTGGCCCTTCCTGTGGCGAGGAAGCGTCGCTATCAAATATCAAAATCAATAGCTCGGGTTCCCAGGCAGGGGAACGATCTGGGCAGGGAGCAGAGCTCCCCTCGCAGCTGGGAAGGGTTGGGGTGATCCATTATTGATGCTTGGCTGCCAGGCCGGGCACTCGGAGGTGGCGTTGGTGTGAAAGCACATCTGCTGCTCCCAAACATTCCGCTGCTGCCGCGGCCAGGGAAGTTAAACTGGGGGCTTCTGTCAGGCTTTGCCTGGGGCTTCCCTCAGTGAAGGTCTCCAAGAAGCTTGATTCAACGAGCCCTGATAAAAACTGGGCACGATTTTATCATGGATAAAATCGGATTATCCAAACCAGGATTCCAAACCAAGAGCCACCCCATCCCTCTGGGGCCGTGGCTCACCCCAGGCAGGAGGAGAACCCCATGAGCAGAATTTTGTCTTTTTTTCCTCAGCCACTGAACAGTCTTCAAGGGAATCGATGGCATTATAGACAGGGAACCTGAACAAAAGATCTCGGGATGCAATCAAAAGGAAGGGTGAGGACTCTGAGTGAGGTCATGGTTGAGTTGAGGAGTTCTGATGCTGTTTAGACGCAGCTCACCTGCCCTGACACCAAATATTTCTATGGCTTTGAGGCAGGTGGGTGAAATTATCTTATATAATTTATTCCATCAGATTTCCTCCTCACATCTCCAAAGAGCATCTCCAATTTTCCAGGAACAGCTGTGTCACAGCATGGAAGAGTTCCAAACTAAAATCCCAAACCCAGATCCCGTCCCAGCCCAGGGCCTGCTGCTCAAACCTGGTTTTGCTGTTGAGCAGCCCCAATAAACTTGAGCTCTAAGAACAGGTCTCTTAATCTGAGTCCAGAAGGAGAAGAGAGAACCTCAAAAAAGCTCTTGACTGATCAATAAATCAGTGGAATCAGTCAATAGTCTAAGGAACTCTTCAGACTGTGGCCTGAAGCCACAATGCCAGGGTGTGCAGGGTCTTGTGCTGGTACCCAGCTGGACACCAGCCCTGAGCTGAACTGGGCACAGAGGGTGGGGAAGGTGGGAGATCCCAAAGCACAGAATTTCAGCTGGCTGTGGTTTAGGCTTGATCCAGCTTCACAACAAAGGAAGAACTTCCTGAGGTCATCAGCATCGTTCACCAGAATTTCACTGAGTCAGGAAGTCCTCCCTCTGCAAAAGCTGTGGACAAATCCCATCTCAGCCAGCATTTCAGGCTCTGTGCTGAGCCCTCTTCAGGGACTGACGACTGAACTCTGCCTACAGAATCCATATGACGGGGGGACAGTCTGAAGGGAGAAACCAGCAAAGCCCCCAGTTTCCATGGAGAAGTGGAGAATGGAGCTGTAAATTCCAGCCAGCTCTGTGAGCACAGCCTCCCTTTTCCAGAGGAGCTGGTCACTTCCCCTACAGCTGTGCTCAGAAATCTGCTCTTATCAATAGCTGAATATGCTCAGGGCAGCATTTAAATGCCTCACATCGGTGTCCCTGTCCCCTGAACCATGTCACCAGGTCACCTCCTGCACATGTTAATGACCCCCAGGGTGAGGGGTGCTTTCTGCTGGCTCACCCACACTCCTCTTTATTCAGTCCCTGTGCCTGCCCCAGGTTTGGCCCTTGTCACTTATTTTATTCTGAATCCAAACACTGCCACACAATGCACTTGACCTTTGCCCTGGAGGGAACACTCCTGGGAGGAAGGAAGAATTCACTCTTTATTCCTTTCTAATTCGAGTTGTTCCTCCACCATCCTGGACAAATCCCTGCTTACACAATAGAAATCCATTGTCTGTTCTCCCCAGAGCTGGGACCAGCACAGGGTTCCTCTCCTGCCACAGCCCCTCCTGCCTGTGCCCACGTCAGTTTTCATGAGCTGCATCTGTCCTGAGCAGCCCCGGTCCCGACAGGGCAGCAGCTCCAGGAGGGGTGGCTGGGATGGGCTTGGTGCCCCTGCCAGGCTCTGCCATGGGCAGGGAGAATCCCAGAGCCACGGGATGGTTTGGGATGGAAGGACCTCAAAGCCCATCCAGTGCCCCCCCTGCCATGGCAGGGACCCCTCCCACTGTCCCAGGCTGCTCCCAATGTCCAATGTGGCCTTGGGCACTGCCAGGGATCCAGGGGCAGCCACAGCTGCTCTGGGCACCCTGTGCCAGGGCCTGCCCACCCTCCCAGCCAGGAATTCCTTCCCAATCTCCCACCTACCCCTGCCCTCCGGCAGTGGGAAGCCACTCCCTGTGTCCTGTCCCTCCATCCCTTGTGCAAAGTCTCTCTCCATTTTTCTTGGAGTCCTTTCAGGTCCTGGAAGGCCACAATAAGGTCACCCCAAACTTCTTGTTTGCAAGAGGTCAGGCACTGAGCTGCTTCTGAGGATGTTTATAGTGAGCTCCTCCATCTGCTGGGACTCCCCTGTCTCCACACCAGACGGGTGGAAATGTCCCAAACACCACACCTTGGGCCATTCCACCTGCTCCAAACCAGCTGATTTGAGCCTCACATTCCCTGACTTCTCAACTGCCCGTCCTCTACGCGGGACACCCCACGGGAGACTCATCCAGAGCCAAAACACTTCACTGCTGAAAGACCAGGCCCCTTTTCCCAGAGAACCCGGGAGCAGCCTTCTTCAGCTCCAAGCATTTATTCATCCCCTCTTCTTTTTTTTCCTTCCTGTTGTGTTAACAGAGCATCTAATGTGACTAAATAGGACAACCTGCTCTCCCGTCCCCATGAAAAATAAATTATGTGCTTTCCCTCGACTCCCTTCCCCCTCCTGCTGGTGCTTTTCCCACCGGGCAACTCTGGGACCTGGTGTCCCTTGGGCAGAGCTCACGGAGGGGCCGGGGAACCTCCCCCAGCCGTGGTGGGACCCGTCAGCTGGAGCCAGGGAAGAGGTGGAGGCAGAGTTTTGGGGAGTGGAGGAGGGTGGGGAGGAGGAGGAAGGGGTGTGTGTGCATGTGGGGGTGGAATCTGTGTGCAGAAAGCAGCCAAGTGGCAGCTTACCCTGTGAAATATTAATCATCCCTGCTTCTGCAATTTCGGCAATGCGTTCAGGCCCACCACTGCTGAATATTTCATTAACACCACTCACTTCCCACTGCACTTCTCCCACTTTTCTCTCTCCCATAGACCCCTCTCCCCTCGCTGCCCCCAGCCCTTGCCTGGCTGCCACCAGCACCACCGTGGCCGTGAGCTCCGTGCTCCATCCCCATCCTGGACATGCCAGTGGTGAGCCCAGCCCAGCCCTGCTCCAGCCACAGTCCCCCGGTGCTGGGGAGACAGCAGAGAGGCTGCTCTGAGGAAGGAAGATCATCAGCTCCACTGGGAGCAGAATATAAGTGTGCATCAACAAGTCCCATGCTGAATAATCCATGAGGCAGGGCAGGGCAGAAATGCTGACTCTGGCCTGGGAGCTTTTTAAGCCACGGAGTCTCTGTTCCTCCATCCCTGACTTGCTGAGCGGGAGCACTTTGGGAGCGCAGTCAGACGTGCCAGGGTGAGCTTTGTCGGGGCTGAGCAATTTTCACCTCAGGTTCCCAAGTGCAGCTTTTCCTGCCTGCTTCCAGCCAGGATGGAAGGAGCCACGAGCAGCGGGGTGGAACCAGCCAGGGCAGGAGCTGGGGCTGGAGAGGGACCATGGAGGAGGTGAGGATCTGCCAGGAGACCAAAGCAAGGCGTGGTGTTGGTGCTCTGATCCACACCTGGGCAGGTTTAACCCTTTGCTGCCTCCTGTTGACACCCACAGTGAATCCCCACCTCTCCCATCCCAAACCCTCCTTTTCCACCCATTCTCTCCTTCTGTCCCACTCTTTTCTCCCTCCTCCACTCCCAGCCTTGCTCTTTGTCCCGCCCATACAAACTTCCACCAAAGCAATGACTGAGAAAGCTCAGGCTGGCCGATGGACACTGCACCTCTGGACACTTGGATCCAGGGTTCAAGGTTTGTGGGATCCCCGTGGATTGTGAGGAGCTGGAGGAATCAGTGGGATCAGATCAGCTTGGATCCCGGGCTGCTCTGGGGTCAGATCCTCTCTCCTCATGGTGCACCTCACTCCCTGGGGGAGATTTCTTGTGCTGGTGGGGAGACCTGAGGGGCTGTGGGCTCACAACCTCTCCAAGAGGAGATGGACGTGGTGGGAAAGAATCCTCCAGGAAAGATGGAGGCTTTACAGGAGCATGGGGTGACAGGACAGGGGACAGTGGCTGCAAAAGGGCAGGGTTAGATGGGAGCTCTGTGCTGTGAGTTCTGACATCACCTCTGGTTCTCTACAACCTGCAGAAAGACACGCAGGTTCCTCTTCCCACACACAAACTGAAAAATCCCAGCCAGGCTTCCGCGCTGTTATCTGAGAACCAAAAATTGGGATTTTGATCGGTAACAGAGGGAATGCCTCCAGCCAAGGGCCCCTTTGGAGCAAGGCAGGGTTTGCTCGGCAAATCTCACTGGAGGACCAAGACATTCCTTTTGTGCAATACATGAAATAAAATGTGTGCTGGAGAAGCCACTTGAAAATATTGAATGAGATAACTTTGTCTGATTAATGTAGTGTGCTTCCTTCCCCTTTTTATTAAAAATTCACAAGGCTTCCCAGCCCTTCTCTCAATTAAGCAACTTGTTTGTCAGGATTATTTGTTACGCATTTTCATAAACATTTGATGAATTATATGCAAACATCTCACTAATGTATTAACAAGGCTGAGGTTTTAATTACACAACACTCAAGGAAAGTGGGCTTAAGGCTCCTCCAGTGGAGTTAATTGTGCTTTCTGCTGTGTCTGGGCATTGCAGGGGGAATTTTCCTCGGGGGGAAATCCCATTACAATGGCAACACCCCCGCCTAGGCTCCCTGCGAGCCCCATGGAATTCAACCACTTCCAGAGCTTCCCTTCCCTTGCTGAAAGGCTGTGGCTTCACCCAGACCTCGGTAAAGAGGAGTTGGGAGCTGATAAAATTGGTTTTCCATCAGTCCTTGGCCGTTGTTTGTCACATGGAGATGAGATTTTTAAGGGACTTCTGACAAGACAGGAGAAGGGCCCTGCTTGATCCCCCTCTTGGCATTTCCAGTTTGGGAGGGCGTGGAACATTTCATGGAATGGTTCAGGGTGGGAGGGACCTTAAAGCCTATCCAAGTCTCTAGAATATTGCATTTCCCAAAAATAAGTTACAAATCCCTGAAAGTCCACTTTATTATTATTAATTAAATATTAGCTGTTGTCTAATATTTGTGATGGAATTATTTGTTCAATATGATTTCTGTCTGTTTTGTTCACAGCTGTACATACTCCCTACTTGTGACCCCTGTTGACACATCCTGACATATTCTGATATGACAGAATGGACAATGATATGAAATATTCTTTTTTTTTAAACTTTATTTTCAAGCCTCTGATTTTATTTTCTGTTCTTTTCATTCCCAAACTGGGAGATTTGCAGTGTTTGATATCCTTATTTCAGCCAAGAAATAATTTAAGATGTTCCTTCTAAAATCAGTTTCTCCTCTAATTAGTCCTGAGCCCTTTTCTTTTTTCCCTTTTTCAGAAATATTAAAACATCAAACCCTTTCATTAGGCCAGTGAATGGCACGGCCTTTGATTAATAAAGTAGAGTGAATTGTTAATTAGCCATTCGTCACTGGGCCATTTACTTTGTGACACAGGAGCAATAATGGGTCTTGCAGGACTCGTGGATGTCACTTGTCCCCTGCTCAGATTTATCACCAGTGCACAGGTGCTCAGTTCAACGACAACAGGAGGAGCAGGAACTGGATGGCTCTTCAGACAAAATTAAAAAGAAATTCATTGTTTCAAGATTCGTATTCCATGGACATGGAATTCACAGAGTTGTGGAATCATGGAATGGTTTGGCTTGGAAGCGATCTTAAAGGTGATCCAGTGCCACCCCTGCCACTGCAGGGACACCTTCCACTGTCCCTTGGGTGCTCCCAGCCCCAGTGTCCAGCCTGGCCTTGGGCACTGCCAGGGATCCAGGGGCAGCCACAGCTGTGCCAGGGCCTGCCCACCCTGCCAGCCAGGAATTCCTTCCCAAATCCCATCTAACCCCCTTTAATTCCTAACTATCACCTAATGTAAACCTGCCCTCCAGCTCCCCTTGAATGAGCCCAAAATGCTGTTCCAAAATGCCTGGATTTCCCTGGGGAGGGATATTGAGTTTTGACCATGCTGCTGGTGCCCCCACCAGCTCCACCAGCACGGGGATGGCTCTGGAAGTGCCCATCCCATTCCTGTGGGATGGGGAGGGGCAGGGCTGGTCCCAGCATCTCCCACAGCCCTGCCCAGGGTGACAGGAGTGAGCTGTGCCTCCCTTCCCCGCTCCCCAGCCTGCCTGGGCTGGCCGGTGAATACAAATCAAGGCAGCAGTGTTAATATTCCCATTACATTGAAATCCAGAGGCCTTTTTTAATATTCAGAATCAAAGGCACCTCACCACCAGTAGATTCTTTTATATTTTTTTTTAAATGGAGCCCTGCATCTCATTCCCCACTTTCTCCTCCTCTAATACATATTTTTTTTTTTAATTTTTTTAAAGAATTATTTTAAGCCAGGCTAAACCACCAGGGAAGGGCCATGTCTATAAACAGATGCCACTCACTGAGGGGCTGGGAGGCCTTCCCATCATTAGAGGATGCTGAACTTTGAACCTGTGATTTGGAGGCTGCTTTTTCTGGAGAGGAGGAGGAGGAGGAGGAGGAGGCAGCCAGGATGAGGCCGGGGTGGAGGGAGCTTGATGGGGCCTCTCTGGTGAATTGCTGCTCTGCCCAGCCCAGGAACGCTCAGCACTTCAAATCCTCTCCAGTCACTTTGAAGCTCCTCTCTCTTAATCTCTCTCTCTCTTTCTCTCCCTCTCTCCGCCTTTTCCCCCCTCGCATCGATGAATCATTCATGCCTTTTTTTTCCTCTCCCCCCCCCACCTCAGAGGTTCCTTTAGGGGGAAAAAAAAAGGGAAAAGAAGAAAAAAAAAAAAGGAGAAAAAAAAACTTCTCCACACAAAGCCCTGCCTGTGTTTGTGTTCTTATTGCTTATTATCACCAATGTAGAACAAATTACTGACATGATGCTGCCGAGGCTCCGGCGGCCCTCGGAGGGAGGCTCCTGATGGAGCTTCCCGGCCTGTTTCAAATGGAAATGCTCCGTGGGGCTCTGCATTCCATGGAAACGCGCCAGGAAGAGTTTGTGGGAGCAGGGAAGGAGCCTGGACTCGGCGCTGGAGCTGCCAGAGGAACGGAGCAGGGATTTGCACACGCGGCTGGAGCAGCCTGGTGGGACCACGAGCGGGTGGGAGAGGGAGTTTTGATGGGATCACAGAACATTTCAGGCTGGAAAAGCCCTCCAGGACCATCGAGCCCAACTGTTCTCCCAGCACTGCCAAAGCCACCAGTAACCCACGTCCCCCAGTGCCACATCCACAGGTCTGGTATTGCCCCAGGGATGGGGAACCCACACTGCCCAGGGCAGCTGTGCCAGGGCTGGTCATGAACGTCCTTCCATGCTTTCCACAGCTCTTTCCGTGAAAATCTTTTCCCTAATACCCCAAATCCAATCTAAACCTCCCTGGCACAACCTGAGGCCATTTTCTCTTGTCCTACAGGAAGGGTTTGACAGTCTTTGGGAAAGCTCTTGAGTTTCTCCAACGATGCAATACCTTATCCTGAAAATGGCATATTTGGGCTTTTGGAACGTGTTTCTGCTCCCAAACCAACGCAGGAATGGGTGGATCCCATGTTTGTGGTTGCACCCGCATTCACTCCTGGTCTCTGCTGAAGAGGATGGTTGGACCTGCTGTCCCTGGCCTGGGCCTCCCCAGGTGCTGCTGGGACCAGGGGTCCCCCCCCTCCCAGGAAGGAATTCCTTCCCAATCTTTGTAGGGGTGGCTCGACACCCCCAGCTCGTGGGGAAGGGCAGAGCCTGNCAGTGTTGGTTTGGTTACTGCGTTGTTCATTTTATCTTTTCATGCTCTTCCCTAACAAAGAACTGTTATTCCTGCTCCCATATTTTTGCCTGAGAGCCCCCCTTAATTTCAAATTGATAACAATTAGGAGGGAGGGGGTTTACATTTTCCATTTCAGGGGAGGCTCCTGCCTCCCTTAGCAGACACCTGGCTTTCCAAACCAAGGCAATCCCACATCCAGGTCAGGAATTAGGGGCTGCACTGTCCTTGGAAGGAAATTCCATGGGGATACCCAGCTTTTCCCAGCTCCTGGGAGGCCTGGGGAGATTGATGTGGGGTTAATGCCACTGGAAGGGGGCTGAAATGATGGGGAGTTGTGCAACACCCCCCGACACCTGGACTTTGCAGCAATTAAGTCCTGATGCACTTAAGCATCCAGCAAACTTCAGGAATTCAGGCTCTGGAGCTCGGGAAGCTTCGTAGATATTTGCTTAATGATGTCTCAGAAGGGGGGAAAGAGCTTTTGCTGTCACCATGTGCCTCCCAGTCACTCCGAGGATCCCGAAGGTGCAATCCCATTTCCAGGCTCCAGCCCAGTCTCGGGTTTAAGTGGTTTATCCATCCTGACACAGGGAATCCCTGGATGGGCTGGGGCTGGACCTGCATCCACACCTCTTGGTCACATTTCTAGACCACGTCCTGGGAGATGCCAGAAGCAGCCATGAGTTACCCAGGCAGGAATCTTCCAGCCCTCCTGCAAATCCAAAGGCTGCAGCTTTGGATGTGATCCCAGCCTGAACTCCTGTATTCCCTCTTTCTGCTCACACCACAACAGCAAAATCTTCTCCCGGCGAGCAGAGCCAGCCCTGAGGTTTTATTAGATGAGATATGACCTATTTAATATGTAAAAAATAAACAGCTTTGCTATTAATAATAAATATTTAGGGCTCATTCCAGCTGTTCTTGTGGAGCTCTGTGCTAGAGTGTTTACCATGGATTTGGGTTCCTAGGAAAATGTTTTTACTGATGCAATGCTCTGTAAACCCCCCGGGTCTCTATTATTATTAATAATATTGTTAATATCATTGTTATTATTATTGTTGCTGTTGTTGTTATTGTCATTATTTTTACATATCACCTAATTATTTCCCCAATAAATTTAGGGCAATGAGGGTTATAAGGAAGCACATGAAGGGCACCCACTTCCCCTTCCAGGTGTGCTGGGTCATTTCTCTCCATCCCTGGCTGATTTTAACCCCAAATTCCAAGTAAAGCTCCAAGTTCACCAGCCAGGGAAGCTGGGATGGGATGGAAGGGGGTGACTTGCCTGGCAGCAGGTTTAATTAAACCTGCTTTAATTAGACACTGCCTTCCCACTCCACAGAGATGCTGGCTGGGAGTTGTCATGGGATGTGAGGATCACAAGGACACACATTTGGAGCAGAGACCCAGAGTTCCCACTGCTGGAGCTATAAAAACAGGGAAGCATTTTCTCCAAACACTTTTCTTTCACTCTTCTCTGCATGGCTGTGACCCACAGTGGGAATGGGAGACCTCCAGGTCCATCAGGGACATCCACCAAGGAGGCAGCAGGACAGGGGAGAGGCTGCTTCCCCTGCCTGGAGAGCCTGCAGGGACAGAGGGGTGGAGGGGGGGACAGAGGCAGGAATGGCCAGACACTTGGAGGGCACCAGCCAGCTCCAGCCACAGGCAGAGCCACGTGGGGGTAGGGACAAGAAAATGCAGTTTGTCCTCACCCCAAAACCAGTAGGAGAGAGTTTTCCCCAAGAGATTGCAAGGAAAGGTGTGACTGGGTACCAGGTCTGAACACTGGTGCTGACAACACCAGGAATTATTGCCTCTCCCAGCCCTTTGCCCTCCCGGTCTCTTTAGCCTAGAAGTGAATTTTGTGACAATGGGATTAAGAAAAACTCATTTTCTTAGACTTCCTGCTCTACAGGAGAGCCAGGCACACACCTCCACCTCTTTTTTTGGGAGAAAATGTGATTCTCTGGGAGGATGGTGCTGTGGGAATCCCACCTTGGGAGGGAAAACGGGGCTGGAGGGGAAAACACACGAGGGTTAAATACCAGACTTTAGGGGAGGCTGCTAAGACTTCCCTGCTCTCTGCACAGAGTTGGGAAATACATGAAGAGCTCGTGGAAAAGCATCAGATCTTCCCAGGCTATTGATTCCTGACCTTCACTCCACGGCCCTCTCCTGGCTCATTAGCCCCAGAGCAGGCTAATCTGAGCTGATTCTGTGATCTTCACTGACCAGGCTAAAGGAAAATTCCCCTTCCCAGCCCTAAACCTGAGCCTAAGGGGCCACCTGCCCCCTCCAGGGACTCCCAGAAGCATCAGGAGCTCATCAGGGCCTGGCAAGGGCATCAGCAGCCGAGGGTTCCCCAGGCTGGGAGCAGCTTCCCCGAGCATGTGCAGCCAGGCACGAGTTTGGGTCACGGTTAAGGACAGGCTTTGGAGCTTAAACTCCAAGTTCAGGTGCAGAAGGGGCTCTGTGAGGCTGCTCTGCTTTCCAGAAGCCACAGGCAAGTGCCAAAGCCCACAAACAGCCAGGAGCACTGGTGATCCCAGGCTCTGGCATCAGCTGGAAGAGGAGCAGGAGCCACAACCCCGCAGCGTACAGGTTCCTTTATTTTCAGGTAGAACCAGACCAGACTGGTGGATTTTTTGGCAATTTGGTCAAAAAAAGAGAGAAGCAATTAGGCTGAAAGGACCTTTGGTGTATGAAGGTGGAACAACATTGCTTTAGATCAACTTTGAGCTGCGTATCCCAGCTTGAGCTCCCAGGTAAATAACACAACCGACCTGCCTTTTCCCAGGAAGTTCCTTTCCACCCTTCATGTCTCAGTTTCCCCACCCACCCCACAGAGTTTGCCTGGGGTTTTCTTTTGCTCTGAGACCTTAACAAACACCTTGAGGCTCTCACTGCGAGTTTTCAGTCGGTGGCTTTGGGTTTCCAGCTCTGTCCTGCCCAGCTGGGGAACATCACTGTGGGCTCCAGCCTTCCTCACCCCCGCTGCCAGGCTGGAAAATTGCCTTTATTGCCTGGAGTGTGCCAGAGGCAGGAGTGGGGAAGAGGAGAAAGGAGGGGAGGGGAGCAGTCAGTGTGGCCAAGGCAGACGTGTCCCAGAAGGACATCGAGGGCAGAGGGTCCCCTGTCCCACTCGGGTCAGACCTTCTGCCCCACTGGCCAGCTGGGCCATCCCTGGAAAAGCCCTGGTGTGCCATTCACATTCTCTGAACAGAGAGACAATTCTCCCTCTCAGGGTTTTTCCCGGAGAAGCACAGAGAGAAGGATCAAAACAATCCTCATCTCATTGGCTGTGCCTGTGTTTGTGCCCA
>VXBC01009477.1:134505-158453 GCA_013399945.1 Ploceus nigricollis | reverse complement strand
ACCAACCTGTGGCAGGTGCCACTCACAGCCCGATCCTGGAGGCTTTCTCCGCCCTGGCTGGCTGCCAGGTGAAGCCCTCCTGGGGACAGCACATGTACAGCCCCTATAAGAACATAACATATGTTGAGGCATAAATAAAAATAAGCTTGGTCCCTCTTAGTGCCCCAAACTGCAGCAGGATAAACCAACCCCTGCATTTCACAGCCTTGGCCAGAAGGGCAGGCCCTTAAAACCCCCCAAAAGCCCTTCCCCACGGTGAGGTGTCCCCCTGTGCTACTTCTGGGGGGAAATCCCCAGAGTTATCCCACTGTGGGGCAGCCTGGCTCAGCCCAGCCTGCCAGGAGGATGTTCTGAGAAGGATCCTGGGGAAAAATAAATCAGCTTAAAACCATTATCCATCAGGGTTGTGCTTCCATTAGAGAACCCTCTGCCCAGAAGCTGCCGGAGCCTCCCGGGTCTCAGGTTACTGAGTTGAGCTCTCAGGACCCCGCTGGATGCAATAAATAACCCGGTGGGTGCTGTGGGGTGGGATTGGGACCATTAAATGTGCCCAGTTATTTTCACAGGGATTCTTCGAGGAAGAAGGAGGGGAAGCAAAGGAAAGGTCTGAGCTCTCCTCTGCTGGCAGGAGCGGAGTGGAGCCAGGGCTTCATCGCCTTCCTACCAGCACCATCTTCTGGCCAGCACCAGCCCCTCCGCCAGAGCCTGCAGTCCTGGAGTCCCACAATGTTTTAGGTTGGGAAAGAACTTTAAGATCACTGAGTCTAACCATTCCCCCAGCACTGCCCAAGCCACCACTGCCCATGTCCCCAAGTGTCACATCCACGCGGCTTTGAGACCACTCCAGGGGATCCCTCAGTTTGTCCATGGCAAGGGTTGGGATTGACTCTTCTCTTTGGAGCTGCTGGCCAGCCCCTGCTCTGGGTTTGGGGCAGGACCTGCAGCATTTCTGTCTCTGCAGCCCTGGCCCTGCTTTGGAGAGTCCAGGGAACTGGCCTTCCTTCATTTCCCGCAGAAATGGAGGAAGGGATGTGATCCACCCCACCTGAGACAGGCTGAGGGCACTGGGAATGAGCTGCAGGTGGGATTGGATGTCTCACCTTGGCAAGAGTATAAGGAAAGGAAGGAATTCCTCCCTGTGAGGCTGGGGAGACCCTGGCACTGCCCAGAGCAGCTGTGGCTGCCCCTGGAGCCCTGGCAGTGTCCAAGGCTGGGTTGGACAGGGCTTGGAGCAGCCTGGGATGATGGAATGGGGTGAGCTTTAAGGTCCTTTCCAATCCAACCATTCTAAAAATCCTTAGTGCCTAAAGAAAGGAAATAAATGGACACAAATTATGTACAGGCCCTGTGGATGTGGGATGGTTTGGCAGCCTGGGGTGGACCCTACACCCACCTCCCTGAAAGGCCACCCCAGGTGGTTGTTAGGACATCCCACAGCCTCCCTGTCCCCTCCACTCTGCTGCCACCACCCCGAGCACTCGGCCCCGGAAGGAATTTTCCCCTGGCCCAGTAGCAACAATCCCAAATTTCCAAGGAGGGGGAGAGGAGGAAGGCAGGAGGAGCTGGAGCTGCTGCCCCAGCTCCCCGCAGAGGCCGTGTGAGCCCAGGCCAGCACACCCCGAGGCGCCGGGAGCGGGTCAGGCCGTGCCCATGGCCCCGATCCTCCCCACGGACACAGAACACAGTGAAATGTCCCGGGCAGTGAATTCCACAGGGGCCTTTCTTCTGCGCAGTTCAGTGACACATCAAAGCCCAGATAAGCCTTGCAGACCATTGCACTCTCCAGGGGGGCTTGGGGTGATTTATCTCCCTCCAGCTCTGGCCTCTGCGTTTCTGGCCCATCACGTGGCCGTGGCCCATGGGGACGCTTCTGCTCCTGCTCCTTTTCTCTCTGCTGCCCATCCTTTGCCCCAGGTCTTCCACGGGTGCCCAGCTGCTCCTAGAAGTGCAGCAGGATGTTCATCATTCCCACTGGACGCTGTGGCCACGGCATCTGTGCTCCTTATCCACGCTTGGCATTCGTGGGCTTGTTCCAGGCAAGAAATTAAACAACAATTAAACACACCAAGAAATTAAACTGCAAATCCTGTAATAAATTCCAAACCTGCACCAGCTGGTCTCGTGTTGGTGGTTCAGCTCTCACAGGTGACAGAACTGTCCCCTCTCAGAGGCAGGGCCAGGCCCCACCAAGCGCTGGCAGCTCCCACCAGCTCTGTTGGAAGTGTGGGTCATGGAATCATGGAATGGTTTGGGTTGGAAGGGACCTTAAAGCTGATCCAGTCCCCCCCCTGCCATGGGCAGGGACACCTCCCACTGTCCCAGGCTGCTCCCAGCCCCAGTGTCCAGCCTGGCCTTGGGCACTGCCAGGGATCCAGGGGCAGCCCCAGCTGCTCTGGGCACCTCTGCCAGGGCCTGCCCACCCTGCCAGGGAATTCCTAATTCCCAGTCTCCCATACAACCCTGTTCTCATTCAGCTTAGGGCATTCCCCCTTGTCCTGTCCCTCCATGCCTTCAGGGGAAATCCCTCTCCAGCCTTCTGGAGGTGAAATCACGGGGCCAGTCCTTAATTCCACCTGCACCATAATTTGTGCATTTCACCTCAAGTAAGAGGAAAACCAGGAGCTGATCCAGCAAAGAGAACACGAAACATTTTTTCCCCATTAACTGGGACAGATTCCTGTTCCATACAGGACACTCCCAAGCCTCTGGAGTGATATTCCAGATGCTGGCCCTGCTTGAGCAGGGAGGTTGGGCCAGAAGATCCACTGTGGTCCCTTCCAGCCTGACCCATTCCGTGATCCTGCTGTACCTGCCAGGAGGGTGCAGGGGCAGCTGTCCAGGCCTGTGCTCCCAAACCACCTTCCAAAGCCTCACACAACCCTGGAGCATCCTTGTCACGACCAGCTGGAGTCTTCCTTGTCCCACTGGAAGCCTGGTGCCAGCTCTGTCCCTGGGAGCCACCCTGCTGCCAGGGATGCCATTGGGATGATGGGCAAACAGATTCCCAAAATCCAGCACCAGGAGCTGGGATCCCAGCACTGCCCTCTCTGTGTCCCAGGGATTAGCTGGAATCCAGGCAGGGTTTGAGCCTGGCATTGCTGGAGATGTCTCCTTTCACCCTGGGGGCTGCTGGCAGAGGGGGTTCCTGGGCAGGGAGTTCTTTCTCAGCCTCTCTGAGCTCCAGGGCAGGAGGTTAATTAGGTAGCAGGGTAATGAGGAGTCATTAAATCTGCCTGCACCGTGCTGTCAGCATAACAAGGGCAGCCCAGGAAGGTTAAAGCTGGGATTCTCCTTTTCCCTTTGCCTTCAATTAACCTTTCCATGTTTTTGCAGCACTCCGGGCCCCAGAGATGGGGTCTGGGTGTTCTGGTAATTAGCAGAACACAGAAACAAACTTTTCTTTGAAGTCACTCTTGGCTTCCAGCTTAAAATAAACAGGAGGAGCCAGCTTTCCCTTTAAGCACTGCCACTGTCCCACCCGTGCTTGGCTGGGGGGAATGGGGTTTGTTTGGAATTCTTATTCCACTTTTGCTTTCCCCTCCTCAAGTGGGAAGCTCTGGGGGCTCATCTCAGCCCCCACCAGTGAGACATTTCCTTCCACTTCCCTGCTCTCAGGTGGGGCTCCTTCCTTCCCTGGTTGTGACCTTCTGACAGATGGCTGGTGAGGCTCTCGGGACACCCCGGCTCCCTGAAGGAGGTCCTTCCTTCCAGGGTGTCCCAGGAGTGTTTTCAGGTGCTTTCATTGGTGGAGAGACTCCTCAGCTTGGAGGAGCCTCCCACACCTGGTGGGTGGCAGCCCACGGTGGGGGGATGGAACTGGGTGACCCTCAGGGTCCCTTCCAACCCAAACCATGCTGTGATGTTGTCAGCAGGTGACAGAGGACATCAGCTCCTGTCCACGTGCTGCTTTCCCTTCCTGAATCCCAGAGGAGATCTGGGGGTGACAAATGAGGAGTCTCCACCAGGAAATCCTTGTCCTCATCGGCCCATGGCAGCAGAGCTCCTGTGGAGGAGCCCACAAAGCTCCCCAGAAACCAACATTTACTAAAATGGGATATTGGGAGCGTTTTGATGATGAAACCCTCTTAAAAAAAAAGAAAAAATTTCCATTGCCTCTCTACCTCTCCTGCTTAATTAATGCAGCAGGGAGGGGCTTCCCAAAATCCTGTCCCTAACTCCCCATCCCGCCGGATTGGCCACGGTGGGGTGGCAGTGTCCAGTCACATGTGGTGCTTGTGACCCAGCGCTCCGTGGGGACGTGCAGCCCTCACAGAGGGCCCAGTGTCCCCTCACAGAGCCCCATTGAGGCTCCTCACATGGCCCAGTCAGCCCTAACACGCGTGACTGCTCCGGTCCCCGGGCCATCCTTCGTTTACAAGGCAACTCCTCTTTTCCATCATTTTTTCTCCCCTCCATCAGTGTCACTCCAGCTCCACTCCAGCAGCATGGAAACCCCTCTGAGCCCCTCTGTGTCACCTGAGCCACCCCGGGCTCCAGGGTGAGCTCACACTGTCCCCCCAGCACATCCCCTCCTGCAGAGAATCCTGGAATATCCTGAGCTGGAGTGACCCCAAAGATCGTGGATCCATCCCCTGGCCCTGCCCAGACCCCCAACAACCCCACCCTGGGCATCCCTGGAGTGCTGTCCAAACCCTCCTGGAGCTCTGGCAGCCTCGGGGCTGTGCCCATTCCCTGGGGAGCCTGGGCAGTGCCAGCCCCCTCTGGGGGAAGAACCTTTCCCTGATTTCCATGCTGCCCCCCCCTGACACAGCTCCAGCTGTTCCCTAATTCCTGTCCCTGCTCACAGGGAGCACAGAGTGGAGCTGCCCCTCAGGAGGGGCTTCCAGACCCCCATGAGGTCTGACCTCAGCCTCCTCTTCTCAAGTCACCTCAGCCACCGCTCCTGGGCTTCCCCTCCATCCTTCACCACCTCTCAGGCCTCTTTGGGATGCTCTCCAACATATTTCTGAAGGGAGATTGGCCCGCTCTGTTGGAATGCTCCTCCCCATCAGGAGGCAGGATGGCTTGGGAGGATGAGAGGTTCATGGCATTAAACCCTGGGCTGGCAGTGCTGAGGGCAGGAAGATCCCCCTGGGGCACTGAGATGGGATGATTCCTGTGCAGGGATGGATTTTTAGCTGATGGCTCCTTGCTAAAGCCAGCTCTGCACGTGTGCACTACGTGCTCTTCCCACCTCTCCTGCCAGGATTCCCTTGAAGCAGCCAGGGAATGAAAGATGGGATTGTTCTTGTCTTCCTCAAACGTTTTTGGGGACACTGATCTCAACAGCCAGTGCTTGACCCAGAGGCAACTGTCCCAGGCTGTGGTGGGGCTGCCAAACTCCCCTAATTCCTGTCTCAGCAGGAGACATCCCTTGGCAGGATTCCAGCGCTCCCAAAGCCATTTCCATCCCTCCTTTTATTGTCTCTCCGGGGTGGCTCCAATGGGCAGAGCTCTGGAACTCAGCTGGTTCATTCATTCCAAGCCTCCTCCAGATCCCTGCTGGAGGTGCCACTGCAAAACTCATCCAAAAAGGCTCAGATCCCCTTCAGGCAGTGGGGACTCCCAGGGCCAGGGATTCCTCCCTTTTCTTGGATGCCATCCATGGTTTTCTCTTCCCGCAGGGTCCAGGCTCAGGGGAGAGTTTGAACTCAGCGGTGCCCAGCTGGGATTTTGCCGCCACCTGTGTTAAATTCTGGTTTCTCCTGGCTCATCCCTTCGCTGGCCACCAAGTTATGGAAGCGATCTGGCAAATCCCAGAGTGAGGGCAGCCTGGAATTCCTGGCTGTTTCACCCTCCTTCCCCAGGGATAACCCAGGCCCAGACCAGGGGAAGGACGGCTCCTCTCCCAGATGCCAGGGAGGTGATCCCCACTGCTGTTTTCCTCTCCCTTCTCTCATTCCCAAGGCATTTTTCCCCTGCCAACGAGGCATTTTTCACTTCCCCATTGCCAGCTTTCTCTGGTGAGCATTGAGGGGGCTCCACGGGGTGAATCTCAGCAGTCCTGCCCTGCCCAGAACTTTGTAGACTCTACATTCCACACTGTTTATCCAGCCCGTTTCCTGCTGTCTTTCCTCATTCCCGTTTCCTGGAGGGGTCAATGGCACTCGAAGCTGTCGGTGGCTCTTTGAGGAGAGGCCATTAATCTCTCTATAATTATCTGCAATCATTTCAGGAGCAATAACCCATTTGTCCAAGCTTTTCTCAGAAGCTTGTTAAGCAGAAGGAGGGAATGGAAGGTGGGAGACACTGGGAAATAATCCAGGGAATGTCCCACTGAGCTTCTGGGCCCTGTGGCTGTGGGAGCTTTGGCGTGGTCCTGCCAAAGCCACCGAGGATCTGCCCCACCTCATCACCTGGAGATCTCCCCAGGTCTTCGTGGGTTCCACATAAAGTGTCTGGATCCACTCCGGTACTGCCAGTGCTTGGATTTCCTTCAATTCCAATTTTTTAGGAAGTTTGGCCCTGAATTCAAAACATTCACAGTTCTAGAGCTGGACTACTTAAATAAAGCAGATTTACCAAAATAAACGAAGATAATAAACAGCATTCAGAAATTAAAAAGCCCAAATCCACTCCCATTTTCTATCAATTAATAAGAATATTTTTTACATACATAGGTGTGAGTAAGCAAAGGATGAATTAAAGGTTAGAGCAATTACACAGGGCAGGGGAGTTTGCTCAGGTTTAAAGCCCACAGTATTTAGGATCCAAAGATCTGCTAAAGAGAAATTAATGCAATAATTACAACCCAGCTCTGCTGCAGGAGCCAGCAGCCCACCTTTAATCAAGCTCATTAACAAATGGCATCAGTGCTTCCAGCGGAGGGAGGATGGTGGGAGACCTCCCCAAAACACCTCAGGGAAATGCACCTTGTGACACAAAAACCCTGGCAGAAATCCCATTTCTGTGCCCATGGGCCTCACTCCCATGTCCAGCCTGGCACCAGATCAGCTGTGGAGCAACCTGTGGATCCTGAGGAGCCACAGTTCCACATCCAGGAGAGCAGGGACCTTCTCGGGAGCCGCGGCACAGCTCTGGGTGAGGAGGGACAATTCCAGCAGCACTTTGGGGGATCCTCTGTCACCTGGAGTCACCAACCACCTTGAGAGCAGTAATCCTGACCTTGTGGCTGTGAGCACGTGTGAGATGCTTCCCCTCTGCCTCTGGAGAGCCCTTAGGACTTGTGGGGCTCCTGGAGAAACAGGGAGGGAGCAGCCAGGTGGGGATCGGGCTCTGCTCCCAGGGACAGGGACAGGATGAGAGGAAACGGCCTCAGGCTGTGCCAGGGGGGGCTCAGATTGGAAACTGGGGAAAGATTCTTCACAAAAAGGGTTGTCCAGCCCTGGCACAGCTGCCCAGGGCAGTGGTGGAGCTCCCAGCCCTGGAAGTGGGTTAAAACCACATGGATGTGGCACCTGGGGACAAGGTTTAGCCGTGCTCGTGATGGTGGCTGATGGCTGAACTTGATGGCCAAAAAGGTCTTTTCCACTTTAACAACTCTGTGATTCTGTGATTTTAAGCCCTCTTCCCACCAAGCCAGGACCAACATCCTCCCAAGGCTGGTTTCCACATCTTTGGGACACAGAGATGTCCCCAGCTCCTGCGACTTCCTCAAGGCTCCTGCGCCCCGAGGGACACGGCGGCCCCAGCCTCTGATGCTTTGCCACCAGGGTCTCTGAAGCCAGCGAGAGGCTCAGCAGAAGCCCCGGTTTGTCCGATGTGAGCCCAGGCACGGCCGCACCCCGAGCCGTGACACGGGGACAGAACGTGCGACCCGCGGGCAGCAGCAGCAGCTGGCCCGTGTCCCTCCGCTGGCCCGAGCTCCCCGCGCCGCCCGGGCGGGGCTGCGAACGCCCCGTCCCCCTCCAAACAACCCCAAACAACTCCGAGGAACTTGACTTCGCTCGGCCCCGGCTGATAAGAAAGTTATGAGCAAAAAAACTTCAAGTGCGGGGTCAGCGCGGGCTCGTGGGAACAGCGGGGATCTGGCTCCGCTTCCCGAGGCATCCCCTCCTCCAGGGCAGCGAGAGTCCCGTGTGCCTGAGCAGTCCCTGCTGCAGGGAGGGACGGGGCTGCAGACACCGAAATAATCCCTCCTTGCCAGCTCTTTGCACAGGACAACGTCCCCGGTTTGGGGGATCCAGGCTGGAGCTGCTGGAGGTTCCCGTGTTAAATCCAAGGAGAACGAAATCCAAGAGAATGAGCCAGCTCCTCTGGGGCTGATGGGGCAGGATGGGCAGCAGGGACAGATGGGGTTTGCATCCCACTGCTCCCGTGCTTCCCCGAGCCACTGGGACGTTTTTCCGGGCTCAGCTGAAGGGCGGCTCTGAGAGTTCAGACTCAGTTCTCCATGGAAAGGGAAAGGAAAGGGGAAAGGAAAGGGGAAAGGAAAAGGAAAGGGAAAAGGGAAAGGGAAAAGGAAAAAGGGAAAGGGAAAAGGAAAAAGGGAGAGGGAAAAGGAAAAAGGGAGAGGGAAGGGAGAAGGAAAGGAAAGGAAAGGAAAGGAAAGGAAAGGAAAGGAAAGGAAAGGAAAGGAAAGGAAAGGAAAGGAAAGGAAAGGAAAGGAAAGGAAAGGAAAGGAAAGGGAGCTGGCACCACCTCTAGATCTCCTCACTCTTCATTGCTGCACTGCTGGGCTGCTCCAGGAGATAAAACTGGGGAATATCAGCTTGGAGGGGGAAGGAGAAGGGGAAATTCAGAGACCAGAACTTGATGTGAATG
This sequence comes from Ploceus nigricollis, assembly GCA_013399945.1. Lineage (NCBI taxonomy): Eukaryota > Metazoa > Chordata > Aves > Passeriformes > Ploceidae > Ploceus > Ploceus nigricollis. Next base: position 149,729 of record VXBC01009477.1, on the reverse strand, counting down.
AAAATATTTGCAGCAGAAAAGCACTGCTGGAAAGGTGCCAGAGCTGCTCTCCAGCACTCCAGACCCCTCTGGCACAAGAGGCAGGGCAAAGGGAATGCTGGCAGCAGGATTTGAGGAGTAGGACCAGAAATGCAGGCACAGCCTTCTATTTATTTATTCCAAGTGATGCCAGTGGAGGTGTCGGGCTGGGAGGCAGCTCCTGAGCTTTCCACTCCAGCCTTCCCAGAACTAAAGCCAAGCCTTCCCAGAGGATGCCTGAGCAGAAATACACCCAGCACTGCAGTCAGATGACACCAGGCCTCCCAAAAGCAGGATTTGCCAGCTGACAACCCTGGAAAAACATCTTCCTGAAGGATTTGTCCCTGCAGGTCCCCAGCAGTCGCTTCTCTGTGATGTTTTACCTGTTTGAATTCCCGAGGGGCTGTCCCAGAGTTTTCCTGTGCAGGTCCCAGAGGAGAGGCTCTGGAGGTGATGCCTCCAGGGATGTTCCCTCCTCCCAGGCATCCCTGCTTTGCCACAGCCCCTCCCTGCCTTTGGGATAACTCAGACCCACACCTGGGCACTGGGGCTCCTCCAGCTGAACTGGAACGGGGCTGGGGCCTGGCTGAGGTTGGGGCTCTGGAGAGCAATTAGTGCCCTAATTAGTGCCCTAATTAGTGCCATAATTAGAGCAATTAGTGGGGGGTCTGGGAGGCACCTCCATCCCCTCCTGTGCACACCCCCGGGCACACAGCTGCATTCCCTCTGCCCTGGGGTGAGCACCCAGATGTTGGGAGGGGAAAGGGGAACCTCCCAAACGATTCTGCCAGATGTTTCTCTGCTCCATGACCACAGCTGTAAATCGGACTCCTCTCAGCCTCCACCCCCCAAAGCAGAGCCCAGCTGTGAGGCAGCTCCACACGTGCCCCCCTGCAGGCTGTCCAGCTGTGGTTCCAGCTGTGGTTCCAGCTGGAGGCAGCAGCAATTCTCCTTCACCAGCCCTTGTCTGGCAAAGCTGCTCCCGTGGCTTGGGCTACAGAGCCATGGGCACGTTCCCACAGCTGGCAAAGCCCTGAGGGATGGATGCCCTGAGCTGTGGCTCTCCCCAGGCCTCAGGGATCCTGGGATTCTCAGGAAGCTCTCCTGCTTTCCTGCTGTGGCACCGTGGCTTTGGGGTTTCACTCTCATCACTGAAGCGACTCAGCACCAGCCTTGGACCCAAATGTGTGTCAGGGCCGCTCTGGCTGGGCAAGGCTGGCTTTTCCTGGGGGTCTCCCAGGGGTTGGAGCCGTCCTTTGTCCCCAGCAGAACAGAGAGGGCCATTCATGTCCTGTCCCGTGAGGAATGTGACTGCCCAGAATAGACTGCAGGACCCCCCCGGGGGCAGGGAGGGGGCCCTGCCCACCCCAAACTCCTCTGCTCTGGGGACAGAGCCCAGGAAAGGCTCCTCACAGAGGCCAAAGGGTTAAAGGGTGCTTAAATCCATGGATTCTGCCCCGGGCAGAGGAGCCCTTTGGGGGGCTGCTCCCTGCTCTGCCTGGGGATGGAGCGAGCAGAGGGGACAGGGCCAGGCACCTCCTGCTGCCCTTCAGAGCCTCCCGCTGGCAATGGGCTCCTTGGCTCCCGCCTGGGCCCGGCCAAAAGTCCGGCCCCAGAGTGCCAGGAATGCACCAAGGTGCAGGAATGAGCCACGGAGCTCCAGAGCCAGCTCTGGGACACAAAAGGTGGAAATATCTCTGGGTATCACTGGACAAAAAGGGGCAGCAGCTGAGTGCTGCAGGCAAGGCCAGGCATGGGCTGTGTCCACCCAGCCCAGCCCACCAAACCTGGCTTTACCTCCATGTCCTTCCCACCAAACCTGGCTTTATCTCCGTGTCCTTCCCACTAAACCTGGCTTTATCTCCGTGTCCTTCCCACCAAACCTGGCTTTATCTCCGTGTCCTTCCCACTAAACCTGGCTTTATCCCCATGTCCTTCCCACTAAACCTGGCTTTTCCTGCTGTCCTTCCCACTAAACCTGGCTTTTCCTGCATACACAGATTACTTCCACCCCATTTTCAAACCTGGACTGAGAAAAGCCAGGCTGGTCCAGTTCTCATCAGCAACTTTGAACAAATCTTGAGATGAGGCTCCTGTCACTCACGGAGCAGACAGAGCCACCCCCTGTGCAGCTTTATTTGTTTGTTATTTTCACTCCTTCCCAGAGCTGTCCCGTGTTTCTCCCGCTTTTCCCTCCTCCATCCCCATCCCGCCCTCAGCCATTGGTCGCAGGGGCTGCCCTGGGATGTTCTATAAAACCTCCCACGGCGGGAGCCAGGGGAGGAAGGAGCCTCCCCGCAGCTCCAGCCCCTCGCAAAAGCCACCTCCAGCATCCCGAGCAGCGCAGCTCCCCCGGGACATGCCCAGGGGGAAGGAGCCCTGAGGAGCAGCTCCCACATCCCGCGGCCAGCAGGAAGGTAAAGCTTTGCTGTCCTGTGCTTTAATCTGCGGACAAAACGATTCCTGGTTGAATTCTTGCAGGGCTTTTTCCCTCTGGGGAAGGCGTTGGAGGGACCGCGGTGGCCGGACAGGGGCAGGGAGAGCAGAAATCCAGCACACCTGGGCTGTGTGTGCACACCTGGGCTGTGTGTGCACACCTGGGCTGTGTGTGCACACCTGGGCTGTGTGCACACCTGGGCTGTGTGTGCACACCTCCTGCTCCCGGAGCAGGCTGGGCTCGGGGCAGGGGTGTGCTGCTGTCACCTCTCTCCCTCCTGTCCTCCCTCCACAGAGATTGTGCTGCAATATTTGTCCACAGAAAAGCCGTGGTTGGTGTCTGGAGAGATGAGTCTGGTGAGGTGGAGCTGCTCTGGAAGGGATGGACAGGAGGAGGAGGAGGAGGATGGAGGGAGGGAGGGAGAGGCTGCTGAGGTGAGGATGCTGCCTGGGCCATGGAGGGCTCTCCTGGGCTCCCCTGGGCTCCCAGGGAAGAGGGATTCCAACCCCACTCACGGCACCTTTCAGGCAGACTGGGGCTCTGTAGGGTCGAGGTGAGAGTTTTCAGTCTGGTTTCCTCTCTGGGAGCCTCTCCCTGGTTCCCTGAACCCATGTCAGGATTCCAGTGGCTTCAGCTGCCCTTTGGGCTGGGCACAGTTAAAATTCCCCCTGGGATGGGTGAAAGCACTTCTGGATCTGGGGTTTAACCATGCTGGTGTTGGTTTCCCAGCTGAACAAACTTCTTAATGCTCCCGTGCCTCAGTTTCCCTCAGCTGAGGAAGGGCTGTGCTTCCAAGCACTCCAAGATGGGAAGAGCAAGGAGGAAATGGGCAGGTGGACAGGAGAAAACCGTTTCTCTTTGCCTGAATTTGGGATTTGATAAAAGATTTGATTCAGTTTAAGGCGAGATGGGGAGGAAGTGTTTTTTCGTCTCCAGTGCTCTGCAGCTGCGCCATGGAGGGGCTGGGCAGGAGCCCTGTCCTGTGATCCTCCCTCACATGAGCTCCTCTGCCAAGCCCCAGGGCTTTGATGCTTCTGGATTTTTCTTTACCAGAGCTCTGAGGTCAGGCTGGGCTCATGAAACAGCCCAGGCCTGTGGGGGGCTCCAGGCACATTCCCTGCTCCAGGGGGGCTCTGGCACCCTGTACCAGTGCTGTGCCATCCAAAGCTGTCCCTGAGAGCCCTCAGGGACCTCAGGCAGGAATTCTGAGCTGGGTCTGCCTCTCCTGAGAGCTGCAGTCCCGTGGGCACGGTGGGGAGGAGAGGCTGGGACACCTGTCCTGGGCGTGGCTGGGGAATTTCAGCAAGGCTGAAATCCCTGAACGGGTCAGAGCAGGGATTTGTCATCCTCTGGGGTATTTATCCATCCCTCCCTTCCTTTCTTCCCCCTTCCCAGCCCAGCCCAGGCATTTCCACAGAGCCCGAGCCCCTGGGGGAGGCACAGCCGTGTCCACAGGGGCTGTGGTCAGTCCTGGGGGCTCCTGGCTGGCCTGGCCACCTCCTCCCAGGGTGGGAGCCCTGCTGGGCCAGGGAGAGCCCTGCTACAAGCTGGGAGTGCCCTGGCTGCTGCTCCTGGAAGCAGATCCGGGGTACAGCGGGTTTGGGATCAGATGCCAGCTCTGCCTGGAGGAGTCAGAGCAGAGCTTGAGTCCCTCTCTGTTCCCAGCCAGGCTCCCTGGTCCTGCCTCGCCTGTTCCCTGGAGCAGGGAGATCCCAGGGGCTCTCACAAGGCTCCAGCTCCAGTCCAGCCACAGCAATTTCTTCTTCCTTCAGAGCTGGGAAGTTTCCCGGTTTGACAGAAGTGTTCCTTGTTCACTCCAGCCAGGAGCCCCGGGTTTATCCCTGTTTGGGGAACAGGCTGGAGCTTGCCCCTTCTCTGGGCTCATTTCTCAGCCTGGATCAGCCAGGAGCCCTTCCTCAGACCCACACCCCGGGATGGTGCCACCCCCCAGCTCTGCTGTGGCTGTGCCGCAGCCCCTGGGCTCTCCCGACCTGGGCAGAGCTGTGCCCAGCCAGACCATTCCAGGGATAGTCACCGGTGCTCCAGCCCTGGAGAGCTCTCCCTGTGCCAGCAGCCAGGGCTGGACAGAGCCCAGGGAGACTGGGAGCCCTGAGCAGGGGCAGGCAGGGGGGTTTGGGGAGGAAGGGCTCAGTTTTGGGGTGAGGATGGGGCAGGAGGGGCTGTGCTGCTGCACGTGCACTGGGGGAGATGCCAGCTGTCAGTGTGGCACTGTGGAAAAGCCCTGCAGTGTTTTCCCAGCAGGGCTGTGCTCAGCCCTCCCTTGGCAGGGGCAGGGCCAGCTGGGCAGGGGGATGCTGCTGAGGCCTCAGTTTCCCCATGGAATGAACTGGAAAAGTTCTGCTGGTCCTCTGGACCCCGAGGTGGGACTGCAGAACTGCCCAGATGGGCAGGCATTGACAGAGGTGCCCCAAAACTGCAACCTCAACCTGTCAGGAACTAAATGCCCCAAAACTAAACCCTACAGCTCCCTGCCAGGAGGGGACAGCCGGGGGGGACGGGCTCTGCTCCAGGGAACAGGGACAGGAGGAGAGGGAACAGCCCCAGGCTGGGCCAGGGGAGGGGCAGGGTGGACACCAGCAGGAATTTCCCCATGGAAAGGGCGCTCAGGCACTGGAACTGCCCAGGGAGGGTTGGAGTGCCCATCCCTGCAGGTGCCCAAGGAACACCTGGACTCAGAGCTCTGGGCTGGTGAGGAGGTGGGGACTGGGCTCAGCTGGGACTCCACGATCCTGGGGGGCTTTTCCAAGGTCAGTGGTTCTGGGGCTCTAAGTGAGGAGTGGGATGGGCACAGGAGGGACCTGGGGCTGCCCTCGGGAGCAGCAGTGCAGGAGGTGCAGTCCCTGCTCCCACACTCCCCGAGCACAGGCAGGTGTCCCAGCCACTGCAGGGCCATGGCAGAGGCACCAGGGACGGTTTGTTCTCCTCCCAGTTTGTTCTGCTGAACTGTTTAAATTTAGCAGCACAAGCCCCACCCTCAGGGTCAGCAGCTCTGGCCTGGTGGGATCCATCTGGCACCGTTCCTGTTTGCTGGGATGATGGAGCTCTCCAGCAACTCAGAAATAGAATTGACTCATAAAATAGAAAATCCCAGCTTGGAAGGGACCCACAGGATCATCCAGCCCAGCCCCTGGCCCTGCCCAGACCCCCAACAACCCCACCCTGGCACCCCTGCAGTGCTGTCCAAACCCTCCTGGAGCTCTGGCAGCCTCGGGGCCGTGCCCATTCCCTGGGGAGCCTGGGCAGTGCCAGCACCCTCTGGGGAAGAGCCTTTCCTGATCTCCAGCCTGACCCTCACTGACACAGCTCAGCCGTTCCCTGGGCTCTGTCCCTGCTCACAGCGAGCACAGAGTAGAGCTGCCCTCGGGAGGAGCTTCCAGACCCCCATGAGGTCTGACCTCAGCCTCCTCCTCTCCAGGCTGGGCAACTTTTCTTCTCTCCAATATCCCATCTCTCCATCCTGTGCTAAAGAATTTCTCTCCCTGATCCCTTTCTGTGGCATGCACATTTTCTCCCTCTCAGGATTTTTCATGGAGAAACACAGAGGGAAGAAAGAGAAAACAATTCTTATCTCTGCTCTTTGTTTTCTCCCATGTAGAATGTGTTTGGAGATTGTTTACGTGAAGTGATTGTTTCATTAGATTTCAGTGAAGATTGTTTGGGCTTGGTGCTAATCAAACCTAACTGTGTCTCAGGTTCTGAGAGAGAGGGTCACGAGCTTGTTGGAGTTAGATATGGTAGTTAGAAAGTAAGTATGCAGCTTTAGGATCTCTTTAAATAGCACATCAATGTATTATAGTTATAATAAAGAAATCATTCAGCCTTCTGAGCTGCGNATGTATTGTAATATAGTTATAATAAAGAAACTATTCAGCCTTCTGAACTGGAGTCAGCATCATCTCTTCCCATCGGGTTCACCTGCATTTACAATCCCTTTCTCCACTGGCAGAGCCCAGCAGGACCCCAAGGACGTCCCCCAAGCACCATGAGGACTCCTGCCCCCAGCTCCGCGCCCTCAGCAGGACCCATCCCAGCTCCTGCCGCTCTGGCCATTGTCCTGAGCTGCCTCTTCTCGGGGGCGCACAGCCAGACCCCGGGGGCCTTGCAGGAGAGCTCTGTGCCCCTGGAGGGGCTGGGCCAGGAGCAGCCCCAGGGGCTGGTGCTGCGGGGCGCGCCCAACGCGTCGGCCGGCGCCGGGAGCGGCCCCTCGGAGCCGCCGCTGCTGCCCGTGTGCGCCCGGCCCGCCGACATCCGCCACGTCTTCAAGTACATCAACACCATCGTGTCCTGCACCATCTTCGTCGTGGGCATCATCGGCAACTCCACGCTGCTGCGCATCATCTACAAGAACAAGTGCATGAGGAACGGCCCCAACGTGCTCATCGCCAGCCTGGCCCTGGGCGACCTGCTCTACATCCTCATCGCGCTGCCCATCAACGTCTACAAGGTCGGCTCTGCAGTGGCGCGGCTGGCTGGGGCTGCTCCTGCCTCGGGGGAGCTCCTGAGGGGAGCTGTGGCTGCCCCTGGGTCCCTGGCAGTGCCCAAGGCCAGCTTGGATGGGGCTTGGAGCAGCCTGGCATGGTGGAGGGTGTCCCTGCCATGGCAAGGGTGGGACTGGGTGGGCTTTGAGGTCCCTCTGAAACCCCTCTGGGATTCCATGGTTTGTGTTGCTGCTGAGGCTGAAGGACAGAGCTGGAATGGGTGGCTGGTTCTGGGGTAGCCTCAGGAAGGGCTCCAGGGGCCAGGGGGACAGAAGGGCTGTGAGCTCAGCTCATCCTCCTCTGGAACGAGTGGCCTGGATTTCTCCAGCCTGTCCCCAGCTCTGCTTGTCCCGGCTGAGCCACAGAGCCTGTGTTCTGCCAGGAAAGCGAGTGTGCTCAGGGCCAGAGTCTGCAAAAGGCTTGGGACACACGGCTTTGAAGCTGTCCAGGCTGGACTCCGGCTGTGTCAGAGCATGACTTTCATTCTCACTTTGAAAACAATCCAAAGCAGCCTGGTGTGGAGTTTAGGACTCAGATCCGTTCAAAACCCCCCAGGGTCTGGAGTCAGGGCCTGGTGTCTGCACCATCCTTCATCTCTGTGTCCAGTCAGGGAAATGAAAGTTTCCCAGTGCCAGCAAACCGTGGGAAAGTGCCCACATTCCCAGTGGTGGGAAGCTCAGAGCGCTCTCCCTGCTCTCTGTGGGCTCCCCACACCTCGTGGCTGTGCCCACACAGAGAAGCTGGAAGCACGTTCCCAGAGCAGCCTGGTAACCTCTGGATCCTCCCCAGCTCCTGGCCAAGGACTGGCCCTTCGGGGTGCAGGTCTGCAAGCTGGTGCCCTTCATCCAGAAAGCCTCCGTGGGCATCACGGTGCTCAGCCTCTGTGCCCTCAGCATCGGGAGGTGAGACACAAGAGCCACCCCTGCCCTGCCCAGCCCTGCCCTGCCCAGCCTGCCCCCGGCCCTTGGCTGGGACCAGAGGCAGAGCCAGGAGCTCCTTCCCAGGCCAGTGCCAAGATGGGGACAGACTGCTCCCATGTGGAGCTGCAATCCAGCAGGAACTCTCTGGTGACAGAGCTGAAATCCTGCTGGGAAAGGCCGAGGGGAGGATCATGGTGTGGGTGGGGTGGTGGGGAAGGTGCCCAAAGGACAGCCCCCATCCCATCCATCCACTGAGCCCCTGCTTCCCATTCCCACACCTGGGACGGTTCCGAGGTGGAGGAGGAAGGTGTGAGGGAAAGGACCTTTGGGGACAATTCCAACCTGCACCTTCTGCTCCCCTCCCTGGCTGCTTGTCTCGCTCCCATCCGCTCCCGTCCCGCTCCCACCCCGGGCAGGTACCGAGCGGTGGCGTCCTGGAGCCGCATCCAGGGCATCGGCATCCCCCTGTGGAAGGCCGTGGAGGTGCTGCTGATCTGGGCAGTGGCCATCGTGCTGGCAGTGCCCGAGGCCATCGCCTTCGACATGGTGGAGCTGAGCTACTGGGAGCAGCACCTGTGGGTGTGCATGCTGGCCTCGGAGCAGAAATCCCGCTTCATGAGGGTACTGTGCACCCCATCCCAATCCCAGTCCCAATCCCAGTCCCAACCCCAATCCCGCTTCATGAGGGTGCCTGTGCACCCTGTTCCCATCCCAATCCCAACCCCAATCCCCCTTCATGAGGGTACCTGTGCATCCCCATTCTCATCCCAATCCCAACCCAAATCCCAATCCCAACCCAAATCCCAATCCCAACCCAAATCCCAGTCCCAATCCCAACCCCAATCCCAACCCCGCTCCAGGAGGGCACCTGTGCATCCCAAGTTGCTCCTGCTGCCCTTTCCCCATTCCCAGCTGCTCTCTCTCCCTTTCCCCGCAGTTCTACCGGGATGTCAAGGACTGGTGGCTTTTTGGCTTCTATTTCTGCCTGCCCTTGGTGTGCACGGGCATCTTCTACACGCTCATGTCCTGTGAGATGCTGAGCAAGAGGAACGGGATGAGGATCGCTCTGAACGACCACATGAAACGGGTGAGAGAACCAGGGAGGGATCCTGGCATTCCCAAAGAGAGGGAGTGCTCTTGGAGGGGGGACACTTCCCATGCCTGTGAAGGACGGGATGAGCTGGCAAAGCCTCACAGAGGATCTTGGCACGTTGGTGCAGGGATCACACCAGGGAAAAGGGCCTTCAGCTCCATAATCTCCAGCCTCGGGGATGACCCCAAGCCCTTCTGGCCACAGCCCAGCTCCATCAGAGCTCTCCTGGTCATTTATCCCAGCCCACACCACACTGGACCAAAGGCTGGATGTGCCAAATCTCAGACAAGGGGGGCAGGAAGAGTTCACTGTCCCCTGCCACGCTTTGGGAATGATTCCCTGAGGAGCTCCAGCTGGTTGTCACCTTAACAGTGCGATGGGTGGATGGAGGAGGCCCCGTGTCCCAGGGAGCAGCATCCCAGCAGAGCCACCAGGAGCGATGGTGGGGAGGGGTCTGGCCCACGTGGAGCTGCTGCTGCCCTGCCCCTTTCTGCAGCCTGGACCTGATGCAGAGCTCCAGGAACAACCTGGGCTAGCGCAAAATGTCCCTGCCCGTGGCGGGACAAGACGAGCTTTAGGGTCCTTCCAATCCAAACCATTCCACGATTCCACGATCTGGGCCCTGCTCCCCCGTGCTCACCCTCCCCCCTGGCCTGTCTGGCAGCGCCGGGAGGTGGCCAAGACCGTGTTCTGCCTGGTGGTGATCTTCGCGCTCTGCTGGCTGCCCCTGCACCTCAGCCGCATCCTCAAGAAGACCATCTACGACCAGACGGACCCCAACCGCTGTGAGCTGCTCAGGTAGGGCCCCCAGCAGGTGACACCGGCCTGGGAGCCCCACGGGGACCTGCACAGGCCCTGTCGGGTTGGACCAGACTGGGGGAGCTGCCTTCCACCTCCTGCTCGCAGTAATTCCTCGCCCAGACTGCGCCGCCCTCCTGATGGGCACAGAGAGGGCGGGGAGACATGGGAAGGGTTAAATTGAATTTTGGAATGTCTCCCTGAGGCCTCAGCCTCCTGGGCACAGGAACATTCCCAGCAGGGCTGAGGGCTCCTCACTTTCTGCCAGGTGGGAGGTGCCCATCTCCCTCCCCTTCCACCGTCAGCCAAAATCCAGCCCAGGCCAGGGGCTGCTGCTGTGCCGGGGTTTGGGAACATCAGGAGCACCAGGAGAAATCACAGCTCGTGTTCTTGGCTTCCTCAGGGAATGCTCCATGCAAGGAAAAGTGTTTTTTCTCAGGGAAGGATGGATTTGTGCTCAGCTCTGTTATCAGTCACTGCTCCTCCATGGAAGCAGGATCCCAGGCCAGGCAGTTTGGAAACTCCCTCTGTTCTCCACGAGCTTCTGACACATCTGTTCTCTCCCTTCCCATCTCAGTTTCCTCCTGGTGATGGATTATTTCGGGATCAACATGGCCTCCCTCAACTCCTGCATCAACCCCGTGGCTCTGTACTTTGTCAGCCGGAAATTCAAGAACTGCTTCCAGGTAGGAATGATCCCTCCAGAGCTCCTGGCTGCACTCACCAGGCCCAGGGGCACAAGCTGGTCTTATTCCTCATCCCAAATGTTCCCCATTAGATACCTCTCTTCTCCAAGGACACCAGAGCTCAGTGCCCTGCGGGGGGGAGGCTTTTGCCAGAGCAGGATTTAGGAAAAGCCAAAAATTCCCTGTCACTCTGGGACAGGAACATCCCCACAAACCATCAGACCAGGGGCTGGGGCTGCTGCAGACTTTGAACCCAAGATGCTGGGAGATAATTTTCAGGAGTAGTGAAGCTCTGAGAAAGAAAGGGAAGGAGATTGGGATGGGATGGGATGCACGGGATGGGATGGGATGAGATGGGATGCACAGGATGGGACGGGATGGGATGGGATGGGATGAGACAGGATGGGAGCTGAGCCCAGCTAAGCATCACCTGTATTTTCTGTCCCCTAATGATGAGAACACACAATTACAAAAAATGCCCCAAATTTCAGTGTCCTCATTTCCCACCCTCACCAGCCCTATCCTGGAAAACCCGCTCCCAGCAGAGCTGCAGGACAGCAACGCTCAGCAGTTCCCAGCCTGGCACTGTGCAGGGACACCTGCTGGCACAACGTGGGAATATTTCCTCCTCTTTTCCCATATCCCACATGTGTGACCTCTCCCTCTTGTGTCTCCCCAGTCCTGCCTGTGCTGCTGGTGCCAGAGGCCGGCCCTGAGCATCACCCCCACGGACGAGAAGGGATCCGTTGGGAAGTGGAAAGCCACGGGGCAGGAGCTGGGGCTCGACCGGAGCAGCTCCCGCCTGAGCAACAAGTACAGCTCTTCCTAAATCCCTGTCACTGTCCAGGACAAGGCACAAGGACAGCAGGACCCCTCCGATCCTCTCCCAGGCTCTTCCTGGCTGGGCCTGGCTCAGCTTTGCCTTCGTGTCCTAACCCAGCTGGAAGGAGCTGGAGCATTCCCCAGGACCAGCTCCAAGCCCAGCCCCAGCCCCAGGGGTCACCTCTGCAGGAGAGGGAAGGGCACTCACATCCCCAGAGGACTTTTCATTTCCTCACAGGAAAACCAAGGGACTCCTGGCCACTGCCTGGGGGTGGAACGTGGGCCGGGGGAATGCGTGTGGGAAGGGAAGGGATGCTGGGGTGGTCACTCTGTGGGGTGAGGAGGAGAGTGACAATTCCCAGCTGTAAAAGCCAAGCAAAGCCTGGATAAACCCCTGTGAGGGACAGAGATGTCCTCGTGGTCATGTGGAGGTGGGAAAGGCAGTGGAGAAGGTCCAATCTCAGCTGGAAGAGCCACTAGAACCAAGTAAAATATGGGAAAGGGCTCTCTCCAATTTATTATTGGCACCAATTCATCCCCCAGGTGGTTTGCCAGCAATTTTCAAGGCCAGGTTGGACAGGGCTTGGAGCACCCTGGGACAGGGGAAGGAGTCCCTGCCCGTGGCAGGGGGGGGAGGAGAGGGAGGAGGGACCCCCAGTCCCTCCCAGCCCAAACCAGTCTGTGACTGCAATCCATGTGATGCCATGTGACTGTGAATCCGCGTGATTCCATTCTAACGTTCTTGCCAAAACTTTCACAAAAACTACATGAAAAAGTTGTATTTATCAGGTTTTTGATGATTTTTGTGGGTTTTCCCACATCTCTTTTCCCTCTCTCTCTTTTCCTTCTTTCTCCCTTCTACCTTGTCATAGGAAAAAACAGAGAGAGGAAAAGGGGAGAAGAGACGAGACCTGCAATTAAAACATTTTCCAGGTGTTGGGGTGGACTTTTAGCTTAACTTTCACTGAAATGTAAATGTTTTACAAATAAATCATAAAGACAAATGGGTTTCAAAGAAAACAGAGACTGAGGAATATCAAGACAAGCCCATTTTCCCAATCTGTGGAGCAGAAATTTTCCCAAATTTCCCAATCTGTGGGGCAATCTGTCTCCACATTCTATGACTTCCCATCCCTGTGCTGAGCAGAACACCTCGTGAGCTCTACAGCATCTAAATTAATAAACTTTATTATTAAAGAAAATACATTTTGCAGCAAAGCCCCCAGTCCCCAACAACAACAAAAAAACCTCGTTTGGATACAGGGAATTCAACACACAGAGGTTACACATCCATGCCATTCCCAAAGGCTACTGCATCTCCTCCTCCTTCTGTGCCCTGAACTCCTTCATGCTCCTCTGAAACAAAAGCAAAGCACAAATGTCACCAACATGTTCCTGGGGTGGCACAGAGCCACCACCCTGCTGTGCTGGGACTGTTCTGGCCGGAGCCTGAAACACTGGGAGGCTCTGACAGAGCTCCAGGTGCTTTTTTTGGAAGTGACTGAGCTTTGCAGTCACTCCAAGGGAAAGGGAGCCAGGCCATGCCACGGATCAGGCACAGCCTGGCCAAAAAAAACTCCCAGGTTTTCCTGCCAAAGGTGTCTCCAACACAGGCCTCAGCCTCCCACTCTGGGATCAAGGGACAGAACTGACCCTGAGCTCCCCAGGAATGGCCCAAGGGACAGAACTGGCCCTGAGCCCTCCAGGAATGGCCCAAGGGACAGAACAGACCCTGAGCTCCTCAGGAATGGCCCAAGGGACAGAACTGGCCCTGAGCTCCCCAGGAATGGCCCAAGGGACAGAACTGACCCTGAGCTCCCCAGGAACGGCCCAAGGGACAGAACTGACCCTGAGCTCTCCGGGAATGTCTCACCTCAAAGGTGTTGAGCACGTGTTGGCAAACACCCATCAGGTCATTCAGCCCCTTCCGGAATGGCTCCACAGCAGGAAGGGCCCCTTTGGGAAAAGATGGGAAAAGGTGGGTTAGGGACATGGGAGGTGGCTTCCCAAGGGCAGTCCTTACCTCCCCAGGGGTGTGCCCCCTCCCCAGCCCCACAGCTTGGGGTGCCAAGGATGCTGCTTCCCACTGCAGCCTGAGCAGAATTCTGGGAGCAGCCCCTGAGGCTCAGCACTGCAGTGCCTGGCAGAGGGCAGGGAGAAAGGGCTTTCCTTTATTTAACAGACTCCTGGGAAGCTGGCACGGGCAGGGGGAATTCCATGAGAACAGGGCCCCAGGCACGGAGGGACAGCCCCAGCCTCACCTCTGGTCTGGATCCTGAAGTTGATCTTGCTTTCTGAGGGGTGTGTGATGCAGTAGCCACAGAACTCCACGTCAGGGCTGCAGCAGGGCAGAGAGGAGAGGGAGCAGTGAGAGCCAGGCCAAGCCACAGCAAATCCCAGGGAAGTCAGAGGCTCAGGGCACCAGGCCTGCTGGGGCTCTGGATGTTTCTAGAATGTTAGGGGAGGGATGTGCTGAGGGGAAACTCCCTGTGTGTCCTTGTTCCCTCACACCCATCTCTCTCTGAGCTGAGCTGGAGCTCTGCGCCCCTGAGACACGGCTGGCACCGTGCTGGCACCACAACCAGAGCAGTGCCAGCTCTGCAGATCCAAACACGGGATCCTGGATGCTTGGAATTCTCTCTGTAACCAAACCTGCTGCTGCTCTGCTGGATGGAAGAGGTCCAGGGAACTGGAGGAGTTCCCAAAATGTTGCAGGGCCTCTCCCTCCAGCTGAGCTGAGTGCTGGAGCTTTGGCCCCCAGCTTTGGCCAGCAGCTTCTTTTATGTTGCCACAGTGATTTATCAGAGGGACCTTAAAGGCCACCCAGTCCCAGGCCCTGACACACCTTCCATGTGTCATTCCAGGGTGCTCCAAGCCCCAGTGTCCAACCTGGCCTGGGACAGCTCCAGGGATGAGAAATCCACAGCCCCTCTGGGCAGCAAACGGAGTCCAGGACCCAGTTACTCCTCCAGCAGCTCAGGAGGGACTGAAAGCCCTGGGCTGAGCTTCACTTGGGTTCCTGGGCAGGGGAGGGCGTGGGTGGAGGCTCAGGAGAGGCTGGTCAGGCCCTTCAGGGGCTGTTGGTGCTCTCAGGGTCCTGACACAGCACGAGGGAAAGGAGGAGCAGCAGGTGGGAGCAGGGCTCTGTGCCTGACACAAAGGCTGGACACAAAGGCGTGCACAGAGGGGATCTGGGATGGTTTGCCTCATCCCAGGGACAGCTGAGGGGTGGATCAGGAGAGGGCCAGAGCAGGGCAGGGAGGTCCCTCAGAGGCCCCACTCACTTCTTCATGACCATGTAGCGCAGGGAGTTGCCCAGGGTGTGATCCTCGTCGTGCAGCACGAACGTGACGCAGTTCCCGTCCGTCCCATCCGCCTGGATCTGTCACCAGTGGGAGAGGAGAGAGCTGTGACCTCCCTGAGCTCGGGGACACCTGAAGGGTGAGGATCAGCTCCCGTGCTCAGCTTCCCAGAGGAGCTGGGAGGGTTGTAGATCTTGCTGGGCCACCTCTGCTGCTGCTGTGGGACCAAAACACCTTCAGAGAGGAGGGAAAGCTCCAAAATTCCCCCTAGTTTTAAACCAGGTTAGTCCTGACCTCCACCTGCTGCTGTTCACCCCAGCATGACAGGGTGTCCCTTGGAGCCATCCCAACACCGTCTGTCCCGATGCTGATGCCACCCCACCACACACCAGGGTGCCCTACCACTAAGCCAGGCTTGGGAATGACAGAATCATGGAAGCACGGAATCATTTAGGTGGGAAAAGCCCTCCAAGACCACCGAGCACAACCATTCCCCAGCGCTGCCAAGGCCACCCAGACCCATGTCCCCAAGTGCCACATCCACACGGCTTTAAATCCCTCCAGGGACGGGCACTCCACTCTGGGCAGCTGTGCCAGGGCTGGACAGCCCTGTCCACGGAGGAATTTTCCCTAATATCCAACCTGACCC
>VXBC01009477.1:100087-134449 GCA_013399945.1 Ploceus nigricollis | reverse complement strand
CGTGTTACGGCGAGCTGTGGCCTGGTACTAGTGTGCTATTGATGTGGTACTGGCCTGGTACTGCTGTGCTAGTGATGTGGTCCTGGTGTGTTACTGATGTGGTACTGGGATGTAATTAGTGTGTTACTGGCCTGTTACGGGGGCTGTTAACCGGCATGTTACTGGGGTGTTATTGGTGTATTATTGCCGTGTTACTGGGGTGTTATTGCTGTGTTACTGGGCTGTTACCGGGGCTGTTACTGGGGTATTACTGGGTGTTACATCCCTGTGTTACTGGGTTGTTATGACCGTGTTACTGGCCTGTTACCAGTATGTTGTTGGGATGTTATTGGTGTGTTAGTGGGCTATTATTAGCCTGTTACTGGCTTGTTACTGGGGTGTTACCCATGTATTACCCATGTATTACCTATTATTGGGGTGTTACTGGTGTGTTACTGTGGGGGTGGACGGTGTTTCGGATGTAGCACTGCATGTGTTAATTAGTTAATTAATTAAGCACAGGTGTGTGGCAGGGGGTGTGGGGAGGCTGGAGGAGTCGGGCTCTGCTCCCAGGGAACAGCAACAGGATGGCAGGATGTGCCTGTGCCAGGGAGGTTTAGGTGGGATATTGGGAACATTCTGGCCTGGACAGGGCTGTCCAGCCCTGGCCCAGGGCAGGGGTGGAGTGCCCGTCCCTGGAGGGATTTAAAGCCGTGTGGATGTGGCACTTGGGGACATGGGTTGGGGTGGCCTTGGCAGTGCTGGGGAATGGTTGTGCTCGATGCTTTTGGAGGGCTTTTCCAACCTGAACAATTCCCTGATTCCATGCTTTGGGCTGCACGTGTTCCCTTTTTAGAGAGCTGCTTACTCAGTCACCGTTGTGTTGTGTGTCCTTACCCTCCTCCAACCCCTGCAATGCTGCTTCCAGGAAAGGTGATGGGGCTGGAAGGCCACGTGGATTAATTTCCTTGGTGATTTGGTTCTGTAGTGATGCAGTGGGGGAGCCTGAAGTAAACTCTGTGCAAAAGGGAGGCTGAACTTGGGATGAGGTGGAGCACAAATGTCAAAATTCTCAGGTTCAAAATGAACAGGAGAGCCCCAGGACTTCACGGTGGAATATTCTGTAATGAAATAATGATTTTTCCAGCTGCCCAGCAGACATTAAAGGGAAGCCTGGGCTGCTTTCTGCTGAGCTCACCCTGCTCAAACGATCTCTTTATTGCAGCAGTTTGCAACTCACTGGGTTGCAACACTTCCCCTCGTTCCATGGTGCCCTTTGCTTTCTGTTAAGAGGATTTCTGGAAGTGCAGGCAGGGACCTTCCATGGCTCACTGGCACTAAGCTGGGAATCTTCTGGGCCAGAAGAGTCGCTGGAAAACAGTAAATCATCCTTACAGGAGTTTTAAACATCATGCTGGAGACTGAGCCTGTGTTTCTGATGTTCCTTAAGAGGTTTTTCTGTGCCTTTTTCCCGTGCCCTTGTATTGGGAGGGAATTGTTCCCTGGCAGGGTGGGCAGGCCCTGGCACAGGGTGCCCAGAGCAGCTGGGGCTGCCCCTGGATCCCTGGAAGTGTCCAAGGCCAGGCTGGGCACTGGGGCTTGGAGCAGCCTGGGACAGTGGAAGGGGTCCCTGCCATGGCAGGGGTGGCACTGGGTGCGCTTTGAGGTCCCTCCCAACCCAAACCCTTCTGTGTTTCTAGGATCCTTCAGTTCAATCCCCAGAGGGACCTCAGACAGCAGCTCATGCATCTTGCAGTGTCTTTTTGGAAGGTTTGGCCTTGGCTGCTTCCAGCTGTGTGACATTGTAAGTTCAGATAGAAAAAAGCTCTGCAGAGGGGTTGATGTAAAGGGATTTCATTCCTGACTCCTGTAACTGCTGAGGAAGGACGTTCTGTGGCAGTTTAGCAGATTTGTGTTGCTAACAGGAGTAACACATGGCTGCTGCTCAGGGAGAAGAATGCTCCTGGTTAATCTCTTTTACTTCATTTAACCCCTTCTGCTCTGAGCTGGGGCTGGTGTTACTCCCAGGCACAGAGCTCCTGTGTCCTGAGCACAGCGAGGGCCAGGAATTTGGAAAGTCAGGACTGTGAACTCGGGCAGATGAGGGCTGTGAATCCAGGGAGGTGAGAGCCAGGAACTCAGGGAATTGAGGACTGTGGGACTCTCCAGTGCCAGCCAGTGTCACCTCACTCTGCTGCTGAAGTGTCACCTCAGGTTCACCAATATCCAATATTAAGAGAGCAGAGATTTGTAGGAATTGTCTAAACCAGTTCACAACCCTCAGTTGGGGCTGCATTTGTTCTGCTCAGGGCACTGAGGTGTCTGTGTGTGTGGGCTCTGTTCCCTGAGTTTCAGCCTCCCTTGCAGGGCAGGGGCAGGGTTTGGGGATGTGTTTTCTGCTCCTTTCTGTGGCTCCTGGGTGGCTGCAGGAGCAGGCAGTGGTTTCCTGGTGCTGGACACTCAGCTGATTGCTCAAGAGGTGTTTGTGATTCCAGGCTGTGCCCTGGTGTTGCTCCACGGCCTGGGGCAGCCCTGGGCTGGCCAAAGCCTCTGTGTCCAGTGGCTCTGCAGGGACAGGAGGGTGCAGTGAATTCCCTGGCCTGAATTAGCTCACAATATTGTTTAAGACAGGAGCATTTCAACCTGAAAATGAGCCAAAGTGGAGATTACTCAGAGCTGAAACATAAAGGAATAAGCAATTCCTTGGAAGCTTCCTGCAGGAGCCAGCATCTCTACCTGAAGAGCAGCCAAGGCAGAAACCAGACCCAACAAATTTATGAGGATAAAAGAAAACTAAGCCTTGGATAGGTCACATTAAATGCTGCTCACAGCAGAGGGAAGGGCAACCCCAACAGCCAGAGCAGCTGTGGCTGCCCCTGGATCCCTGGCAGTGCCCAAGGCCAGGCTGGACACTGGGGCTGGGAGCAGCCTGGGACAGTGGAAAGTGTCCCTGCCATGGGGATGGTTTTGAGGTCCCTTCCAGCCCCAACCATTCCATGGTCCTGTTCCCCTTGGCAGTGCTCCCAGGTGGTTGTGTAGAGTCTGTCCTGTGAGTAAATCCATGCCTTTATCCTTTTCCCCTCCCATGCTGGGCTCAGACCTGTGGGAGGTTTGGAGATGCTCTGGTGGGTGCTGGCCAAGCCTGGATCTGTGGGGCTCAGCCTGCCCAGGGTGGTGGTTGGAGCTCCCTTCACAGCCTTGTTAATCCAGAAGAGATCCCTAATTCTCACCAGGCAGTGCCAGGGGGATGGAAAATCTGGATCCAGGAGCTCAGCCAGCACTCCTGCTCTGTGGCTGTTCCCAGAGAGGTCTCCTGGGGGATTCAGGAGAGGTCTGTGATCGTGCCAGATCTGTCGAGGCACAGAACAGAGCAGGTGATAAGTAGGGCCTAAGTGCAAAGTGAAAAATGAGATTTTTGGGTTTTGCAGGGTCCAAAGTCATCCTAAGTCCTTCCTGAGCAGAAAAGAGGCTTATGGCTGTGCAGGATGAGCAGGGCAGCTGTCCCAGCTGGGCTCTGACATGTGCTCTGTGTGTTAGATCTGGCTCTGGCCCTAGATTAATGTGCTGATACTTGAGCTGATTAAGAGTGTCCCTTTCTGTGGCAGCAGGGATGTTTTTCCAGCTCTGGAGACTTAGGGAATCCCACAGTGGTTTGGGGTTGGAAGGGAGCTTGAAGCTCATCCAGTTCCAGCTCCAAGCACCTTCTGCTAACCCAGGTGGCTCCCAGCCCCATCCAGCCTGGCACTGCCAGGGATCCAGGGGCAGCCACAGCTGCTCTGGCTGTTGGGGTTGCCCTTCCCTCTGCTGTGAGCAGCATTTAATGTGACCTATCCAAGGCTTAGTTTTCTTTCATCCTCATAAACTTGTTGGGTTTGGTTTCTGCCTTGGCTGCTCCTCAGGTCGAGATGCTGGCTCCACAGCTTCTCTGGGCAGCCTCAGCTTTGCCGCCCTCACAGGGCACAGAGGTGATAAAACCCCTTTCTCTAGAGGGTTTTGTGTCGTCGTGAGCAGAGCCTAAAAGGGGAAATGAGAGACCTTTGTGGCCGTGGTGTCCTGGCTGAGTCCTGCTCCCTGTGCCAGGGGACACTGCAGGTCCCTGTGCCACCCTGCAGGTGCCCCCAGTGCTGATGTCCCCCTGCTCTGTCCCAGCAGGAGAGCAGCCATGGCCATCCTGTTTGCAGTCGTGGCGAGGGGCACCACCATCCTGGCCAAGCACGCCTGGTGTGGGGGCAACTTCCTGGAGGTGACCGAGCAGATCCTGGCCAAGATCCCGTCTGAGAACAACAAACTGACCTATTCCCATGGCAGGTGAGTAACCCCTCTCCTTGGGTCTGGGGGACTTGTGGGGATGCATGAGGACAGGGATAGACTGGGTGTGTTTGGGGGCTTTTCTGTGCTTCTGCAGTTTTTTCTGTCCAAATTCCCGTTTGATGGAACATGCCACCAGCTCAGTAGCTACTTCTGTCCCCCAGAACTTTGCAGCATAACCAGGATTTGAGTTCAGCTCCAGCAGCAGCACAAGGCAGTTGATACAGAATCAAATTTTCCATTTTTATGCAGTTCCAAAGTGAGCTGGAGGGTGCCCAGCTCTGGAATCTTTGGAATTTGGCTTCTGGAAGCTTCCCCTGGATTTTCTGAGGCTTGAACGTGGCTTTAGGTGAAACTGTCACCCTTTGTGGGGGCTTTGAGACAAGCTGTGCTCACAGATCACATGGAGTCATCCTGAGCTGCCCCAAATCCTGTCTGCAGGACAGAGGGGCTTCTCCCAGGATTTCCCCAGCTCTCTGAGCCCTTGGTCAGTGCTGGCAGGACAGGGAGTGGATGCTTCATCACCTGTGACTTCCTGCATGTGGGAAGTGGGTGAGTCTGTGGGAACAAACTAAAACAACTGTGGAGAAACCAGATTTAGAGGTGTTGGAGCCCATTCCAGCTCTTTTTTAGGAACTGGCAGCATGGCTGGATCCTCCCTGGTGCCCAAGCTGTTGTGTCAGAGCTGTTCTGAGGATGCAGGACTGGGCTGGGCTTCCCACATGCTCAGGAGCACAGCCAGTCCCTGTGGGAGATGTTTTGGAGGCAGTGCCTGCTCTGGAGTCTGACACACCTTGGATGCTGCAGCTCTTCTCTCCTGCTGGAATTTTAAGGTTAAATTTTAATATTTTAAGTTATTCCTTTAAGTGAAAGGAAATAACTTTGCCTTGAGTGCTGTTCAGCCAAGTGAAAAGTTGAGTTTCAGGAGAGCTGTGGTGCATTTTTGGAGGTAACTGGGCAGAATGTGGGAGCTGTGAAGCTCGGTGAGCGCTTGGAGTTGTTCCTCCTGTCTGGAGCCTCCCAGGGATCCTCTGCCTCCCAGCCTAGAGGCTAAAAAACTCCCTGGGTTCTGTCCAAGATAGTTCATCCTGTTCTGAAACAGGAAAAACTTGAGTTTCTTTGACCTTTGAACTCCTTAAATTAATTTAATGAGTTCTTTTTGTTTTTAAGAAGAACTTCTGTGTCTTTTGTATAAATTTCCAAGGAAAAGCAGCCCTCTGGCATCAGGAATTCTTGGGTTACTCTCTCTCTGCTGTTGGGATCCTTCTTGGCTTCTCTGAGGAGTCTGCAGGGTGGTACCAGACAAGTTTCACCTCACTCCTTCCTGGAGAGTTGTGGATGTACAAGGATTTTTGAACTCTTTAATGGGAACAGACCTTCAGGGCAGAGACCTGGGATTTTCTCTTGCCAGCCCCCAAAGGCCCCACAGGCAGCAGTGGCTTCTGGAAAAGGAAATTCTGGGAGTGTGGCAGCTTCCAATGACGTTTTGTTTGTTCCTTTCCATTCCCTGCAGTTACCTGTTCCATTACATCTGCCAGGACAGGATCATTTACCTGTGCATCACAGATGATGTGAGTACTGGGGACACAGCTACAGCCCAGGCAGGCCTGGGAAATTGGGGAATTTTGGTTTCCATGTGGCAGTTTTTAGTGAGGGCTGCTCTGAGGTGCCTTTTCTCCCACTGGAGCTGCTGTAACCTCAGTTACAGCTTTGAACGCAGCCTGGAGCTCAAATCAGAGTTGTGGGATGGTTTGGGTCGGGAGTGACCTTCAAAATCATCCCATTCCAGCCCTGCCATGGGAGGGGCCTTCCAGTCCTGTGGATTGTAAGTTTTGGGGTGAAGTTCTTGGCTTTGCCCGGTTTCTCTCTCGGTGCAGTGGGTTGGTGGTGCAGAGACCGTTCCAGTTGCCAGTGGAATTTGCCTGGTGCTCCTGAATTCTGCAAGTGCTGCAGGAAATCCTCCCCCTGGGAGCACTGGGGCTGCCACTGTCACAGCCAGAGGTGGGAGCTGCAGCCCCCAGCCCTGAGGCTGTTTGTCCTGACTCTCTGTGCTCTCTGCTGCCAGGACTTTGAGCGCTCCAGAGCCTTCACGTTCCTGAACGAGATCAAGAAGCGGTTCCAGACCACGTACGGCTCGCGGGCGCAGACCGCGCTGCCCTACGCCATGAACAGCGAGTTCTCCTCCGTGCTGGCTGCACAGCTGGTGAGGCTGCTCCCTGCCAGCCCAGCTTCCCCAGAAACCCTCCTTGGCTGGGCTTTTGGGGGGGTGTGAGATGTGCCTTGCATTAAAGACAAGCTGTCCTGGGAATGGTGGCTTTGGGGCTGGGAGGCTCTCAGAGCTCTACTGGGGCTGTTCTCCAGGGAGGGCTTGGCTCTTTTGCTGCTTACCCCATGGAAGGGTCAGGTTTGGGGGTGTCACAGCTGCAGGGGGAGGGGCCCTTTGTGGGCACAGCAAAACCCTCCCCAGTGTAGGAATGGTGGAGCAGTCCCAGCTGTACCAGTTGTGTGCTGGGTGCAGGGTGAGGCCAGGGCTCTGAGGGAGGATTTGCACCTGTGCTGCTCCTGCCTGAAGTTTGCACTGGAATCTGGGGCTGTGCAGGTGGTGTGGAGCAGGGAGAGTCAAGGAGTTCATTCCAGGAGCTGCTCCTTGCCTTCCACAGCAGGGGGAGAGCAAGGAGTAACAGTGCCAGTGTATAATGAATAGGATTAACTTCCTGTGTGTGAGGAAGGAGCTTTTCCTATTGTGGAGAAAATGCAGGTGAACCTAGGATAGGAAGAAATGATGTTGTCTGACTCTAGTTCAGAAGGCTGAATGATTTCTTTATTATATCTATATTATAATACATTAATATACTATTTAAAGAGGGATACTAAAACTACATCTTATATTTCTAACTACCATATCTAACTACTCATTCTAACTTCACTCGTGACTCTCCCCCCTGAGAGTCCAGACACAGGTGAATGTGATTGGCAATCAGAGCTAAATAATCTTCACTAGAATCTAATCAACTAATGACTCTAGGTCAGCAATCTCTAAATGCATTCCACATGGAAAAACAAGGGACAGAAATAGAAATTGTTTTCTCTTTCTTCTCTTTTGTCTCTCTCTATAATAAAATCCTGAGAGAGAGAAATACGTGCTTGCCACATTTTCCTCTCCACCAGGCTTTGGTATGTGGGGACTGAAAGTACCCAAAGTGCTGACTCATCACTTTATAAGCTCTTCGGGGCTGGAATAAGCTGGAATTGCCTTATCAGAAAAGCCAGGCTGTCTTTGGAGCCATGGGGCTGATAGTCCTCTAAAATCCCAGCCTTTCCATCTCCCTCAGCACAGGAGGAGCTGCCTGCCTGAGCTTTTCCATGCTGCTGGGATCCAGGGGTCAGCTGAGGGGAGTTCAGTGTGAGGGCTGCCATTCCCTGCTGTGCAGGAGCAGGGATGTTCTCCAGGAGGTTCCTATGTGAGGCAGAGATCCAGCCCCAGCCCAAGTGCAGCACTCAGATAATCCTGGAGAGGGAGGCCGTGCTTCCAGTAAAACCAGTGCCCAGCTTTGGCAGTGGCCAGTCTGAAACCTCCTGGGAACCTCCCCCTGAGGAGAAGGTGGAGGTGGAGGAGCTGCTGGATTTGGTGCTGTCACCATGAGTTGTGACTGCCCAGGTGGGGGTGGCAGTGTCAGACTGGCTCCCTGTGCTGTCAGAAATTGAACTCTTAACCAGATGAAAATCAGGATTTAAGCAGCTGTGTGGGTGATCATGGAGCAGAACTGTTGTGAGGTGAGCAGTGACTAAAATCCATGCAGGAGTAGCAGAGCTCAGTTCCCTGATGCTGACTGGGCCTTGGATCCTGCAAACACTCAGGCTCCTTTAACCTGGTGTTGGCTCATGCTGCTCTCACCCACCCTGAGCTGTGCAGTCAGCAGGGGATCCCTGGGATCCCCAAACTGGGGGAACAGTCTGAGAGAAGTCCCTGTCACTTGTGAAGGGAATGGAGGGGAGGGATGACAGGAATGGTGCTCAGGATAACACACCAGAGGGGCTGGCAGCAGCAAAGCTGTCAGTGAGGGCTCAGCTGTACCCAGGAGGTGACAGGGGAGATCCTCTGGGATGGCTCTGGGACATGGGATGGCTCCTGCCTGCTCCATTCCTTTGGGGAGAGCAGTCAGGCCACTCAGAGTGGCCACCTTCACCATCTGGTGTGGCATTCCCAAACTGTTGGGTTTTTGAGGCTCCTGTTTTCCCTGGCTCCTGGTTTTTGAGGTTCCTGTTTTCCCTGGCTCCTGGTTTTTGAGGCTCCTGTTTTCCCTGCCTGTTCTTGTAGGAATGTGCCCCCTGGTGACAGAGTGACTAAATTATTCTTTGTCTGCTTTAAAAGGCAAAAAGCCCAAAAGTTTCTCTCCTCAATTTAGTAGAAAGACACCTCATAAGACCTTTAAGACTTCACCTCAGACCTAGAGCTACCCAATTAGACAGAAGCCAAGAGGTCCTGTCTAAGTAATTCACTAAAAAAAAAAAGAAAACAAAAGAAATAATCGCTTTGATAGAGTGTTTTAACAAGAACACAAACCTCTTACCCCTAACTCAAGTTTTTCTCTGTAAGAGCTTTGTTATTTTGCCTTTTATTAAACCTTTTTCTGTTTCCAACACAACCTCAAAAACCGTCCTACTAGCTTTGTACCATTCCAAGTAGCAGAGCTACCTCAAGTGTAATAAATTCCTCTTAGAGCTCATGAGGCCTAGCTCACAGAGTAAAACCTGATGTTCTCTGTTGCAGAAATACCACTCGGAGAGCAAGGGCCCAGACCAGGTGGCAGAGACACAAGCCCAGATCGACGAGCTCAAAGGGATCATGGTGCGGAACATAGGTACTGCTTCCTTGGGAAATGCTCCCTGCAGCTGCTTTTAGTTTGGGTTTGCCAAGTCTGACCATTCAAAATAGAGGGTGACATCTGGAACTGAGCAGAATTGAGTCCCAAAATGCAGCCTGTGTGATGGGAGGCTGTTCCCTAAGGCCCTGGTTATCCCAGGGAGGCTGGAAGCTTCAGCCAGGAGCTCCTGGCTTGGGCTTGGGTGTTGGAAGCAGCTTTTTGCCCTGGGATTTCACCTTCAGAGCTGGATTTTTTTGTCTGTTTTCTCCAGACCTTGTGGCACAAAGAGGAGAGAAGCTGGAGCTGCTGATTGATAAAACAGAGAATCTCGTGGATTCGGTGAGTCTGGGGAAGTCCTGGAAGTGGGGAAGTTGTGTTACTGCACCAGGGAGCAGGGAGGTGGGGACAGCACCTGGGGACACTTAAAGGACACAGAGGAATCGAGACCTGCAGGGAATCCTTCCCCCTCCAAGCTGTTTCCCAGCTGCTTCCCAGTTTGGGAAAGATCCAGCTTCCCCCTGCTCCCTGTGCCACAGCCAGCCAAGGGTGACACATCCCTGTCCTCATCCCTTGTGCCCAAGGTGGGGAAAACCCTCTCATTATCTGCAGTGACAGGAGAGATAAAATCACAGTTTGCACTTCCCTGGCAGCCTGGGCTGAAGGCAGCTGGATGCAAATAAACTGGAAAATGTGCATCTGTGGAGTTGTTCTGATACCAGCAGGGAAAGTGTGGCTGATTTAAAATTAAAAAAGCTGAGTTGTTGCATCTAAATTATCTTTAAAGACTCTGGAGCTTCTTGGAGTGTTTCTGAGGAAGTGAAGACTAAAAAACCCCAAATTAATGTAATTATAAAGCACAGTTATCTAGCAAAGTGCTGTGCACTCTGGAAGCTTTTTGTCTTTCCTTTGGGAATCCCTGGCCCTGGCTCAGCATCCTCCTCTGCAGTGTCCTGGCTTGGTGCCCAGCTCCTGTGGCGTCCAATCCTTGGGCTGGGAGAGTGCCAGGAGCTCCTGTGTGGGGCTGTGGGCATCCAAACATGCCTGAGCTGTCCCAAAGCCCTCCTGCTTTGGAGGGCAGCAGACATGCCTGGAGTTTATCCAGCAGGGAGCAGTCCTGGAGCTCCCAGGTGTTAGACCTTCCCCTGTCCTCAGGTGGTGGCAGGGCTGAAAGCTCAGATAAAGCTTTAGGGAAAGGGACTGGAATTCCTTCAGCAGCTGGCCTGAGCTCATGGAGGACCTGTCCCAGGGAGTGTGGGCTTGTGGAAAGCACAGGGAGATGAAGGGATGGAATATCCTTCAGTGGGAGTATCCCACAGCCCAGGAGGAAGCATCCCTGGAGATCCAGGGCTGGTGCTCCCCACCTTGGGAATGGGCCCCAAGGCAGAACTGCAGCTCCCAGGGATGTGGTTCCTGCCTGCTGCAGCCTGATGGAGGGTGGTTTGTAGGAAAAGCTGGCACTACCCAGTGGAATGGGCTGCTGGAATGGCTGCTTCCAGGGGCAGCTGCATCCTGCCTGAGCTCTGCAGGGACTGGGTGTGGGAATGGCTGCACTGATCCAGCCCGGGGGGTTTGGGGTCATTTGGTGCCCAAACCCTGTTTTGGATGTGTGGAATTGCAGGGTACAGAGGGGACACTTGGGATGGGATGACCACAGGCTTTCCATAACAGATTACCCAGAGCAGCTGGGGCTGCCCCTGGATCCCTGGCAGTGCCCAAGCCAGGCTGGACACTGGGGCTGGAGCACCCTGAGATGGTGGAAGGTGTCACTGCCATGGCAGGGGTGGCACTGGATGAGCTTTAGGTCCCTTCCAGCCCAATCCATCCTGGGATTTCCCTTGTTTTCTCTTGCAGTCAGTCACTTTCAAAACCACCAGCAGGAACCTTGCCCGAGCCATGTGTATGAAGAACCTCAAGCTCACCATCGTCATCATCATCGTGTCCATTGTGAGTGTGGAGCCTGGAGCTGCTGTGCCAGGCTGAACCCCTGGGAACTCCAAACCCCTGTGGCTGTCCTGGGATCTCTGTGTGCCCAGCTCTGCCTGGGAGGGCAGAACCAGGGCAGTGTCTCCTGATGGGCTTGTATGAGGACAGGGTGAAGGGCCTGGGCAATCAGTCCTGCAGGGAGTGGCTGGGGGGGCTCAGTCTGGAGAAGAGGAGGCTCAGGGGAGACCTTCTGGCTCTCCAAGCACCTGGAAGGAGGTTGTGATGGGGTGGGGATTGGCCTCTTCTCCCAGGCAAGTGGGGAAATGGGGTCAGGTTGGATATTAGGAAAAATTCCTTCCCTGGCAGAGAGAGGAAGCTCAGGGCAGTGCTGGGGTCACCATGGAGGTGTTCAGAAAACGAGTGGATGTGGCACTTTGTGACATGGCTTAAGGGACATGGCGGGATTTGATCAAAGGTTGGACTTGATGATCGTGGAGGTCTTTTCCATCCTTTGTGACCCTCTGAGAGGAGATGGGAGCACCGTGCCCAGGAGCTGCCCCTGCTTGCCCCAGGAGCAGCTGAGGTGCCCTGCTTGAGCTCTCAGTCCTGGTGGGATCTCGTTCTGTGACTCTGAAGTGGCTTTTTTTGGTGTGACAGTTCCCCTCCAGCTGTGAGGACTGTGGATGGAGCAACTGCAGGGTCAGGGTGGGAAGCACTTTGTCACCTCCATGGGGACACTTCTCAGCTGCAGGGCTGTGGAGGGACAGGAGGGTGTTAGACAGGTTCTTCAAGGCTTTGACCATGTGGGGTTTCCAGGTCTGTGCTGTGGCAGTCAGTGACTGCTGGGAATCCCTAATTCCCTCCCCAGGTGATCCTGTACATCATCCTGTCGGCCGTGTGTGGGGGGCTGGCCTGGCCCAGCTGTGTGCAGAAGTAACTGGAGCTGGAGCTGCTCACCAGGAGATGAGGCAGAGTGTGAAGAAGGAACCTCCAGAGTGACTCCTGCCTGTCACCACTGCCACCTTCCACCTCCCACCCCTCCAGGACTTCAGACTTTTTGCCTTATCACCCAGACAGACCCAGCTGGTGGCTGCTCCTGCAGCTGTGACCTCAAGAGTGGGCTGGGTTAATTACTTGAAAGGATTTTTGTGTTCCTTTTGCTGTCCCAATGCCACCCCTGCGGAGGGTTCTGTGCATGCTGGCCCCGTGTCCGTGTGGCTTCCCCTGGGTGGGGACAGGAGTGGCTGCAGCCGCCCCAGCTGGGATGGAGCTGTCCCACAGAGGAGGCTCAGGGTGGGCTGAGCCAAACTAACAGGGACAGGTGGGTTTGGGGTCCCTCCTGCACATCTGGCCACATCTGGTGGCTCCCAGTGCTGCACCATGGGGAGGTCACGGTGTCACCCTGGTAGGAACAAATGGGGTCTGGGCTTTGTGCACTCACAGGTGGAGGTGCTGCTGCTGAGGACTTCTCCCTGTTCCTGCAGTGATCCTGCAGGCAGGAGGAGGGTGTGGGGTCACCTCAGCATGTGCAATGGCTGCCTCTTCATCCTCACTTCTTCCTCATCTCCCCCTGGGCTGGTGGCTGAATGGACACAGCCACGGGGCCGATTGCACACGGTTCAGGATCTGCTTCCTCACAGATGATTTCTCCCGCTCTTCTTTGGAGGGTGGACTGCAATGAGTGTAATTCTGGCACTGGCTACGGTGAATTTGGGGCCAATCTGGTTTGCTGAGGTGTCAGGGAGCTGCTGCTTGTGCTTCTCCTGGAAGGTGTGCACTGAAACTGGAGGACAGTGAAGAGTTGGAGTTGGTGGCTGGTGACTTTCTCCAAGGTCTGAGAGAGAAAGGCTCTGCCAGAGGATAAACATTCTTTGGGAGGATTTCAAACCAAACCCAAGGCTGGTAACCAAATGCAGGCTCAGGGGTGCTGTTTCTGTGCCAGCTGCACATCTCCATCCCAAGCCAGGCCTGGCTGAGGAGCTGGAGCTGCTGGGGCCTGGGAAAGGGCTGAGGGCACTTCTGTCCCAGAGCTGAGGGGCTCCTTTCCCAGGGAACGAATGGAAGCATGCTTCAGGGGGGAAGGAATCTGCTTTTGACCCAGGGAAGTCGAGGGATGGAAGGGGAGGCTTCTTTGGTGTCTGAGCTGGAGCACGAAGTTGGTGCCATGAGGTCCTGGTGACACTGGCAGGGTGGGGAGGTGGCTCTGCTGCTCCTTCCCGTGTGGCACTGGCCATGGAGCTTCCCAGCAGGGCCCAGGTAAAGAGTTACAGTCTCCTGTGAGCAGTAGCTCCTTTGGATTTGTCTTCTGCTAGGCTGAAGTTTCAGCAAGGCTGATTGGATCTTGATATCCACAAAGTGCCAGTGGGCACTGGCACCTGCTTCTCTTTCTGTTCTGAATGTAAAGTTGGAGCCCCCTCCCCGCAGCTCCTGCAGCCCCAGGTCCAGCTGTGCATGTTTTAGGGATCATGCTGTTACCATGTTCATTTGGATGATTTCTTGTCTTATGTACAAACAATTTTTAAAGAAAACCCTTCCCTTCCTTCTCGAGGATACACTGAGGCATTAGTGTAAAAAACCATTACCTTGATTTCAATAAAATTCCTGTACAGAAAGCAGAGTTCCATAGTTCTGTGGAACACCTACCTTGGGAATGCTCTGTGCTGATGCAGGGGGAGGTTTTGGAAGCAGGCTCATGCTTCAGGATGAGCGAGTTGGATTTCCTCTTGGACTTGCAGAAATTGTTGGAGTTGTTGATTGTTATCTCAGTTTGAGGCAAAGCTGCATTTTAATGGTATCAGCCAGGGCTTGGGATGATAGAGAATATTGAGAGCTGAAGTGAGATCACTTGGTGTGAGAACAGCTCAGAAAAACAAAAGGATAAAATTAAATTAACAGCTCTGAGTGTGATGGTTCTGTCAGGGCTGTGCTGTGTTCCCTCTTGAAGTGGGACAGCCTCTCCCAAGTGCCTGTCAGCATCAGGTTTGTACTGGAAACACCTGGGAATCCCAGCAAAATCCAACCTCAGCACCCTCCCGCTGCTCTGCTCAGCCTGGAACTGCATCCAGGTCTGCATCTCCACAGCCAGCCAGGCTGGAAAACACGGAAACAATCCCACCTGCCTGAGGGGCTTTAACTGGGATGTAGCCTTCAGCTAGTTAATATCTGACTCTTTCAGGAAGTTTCTGTTCTTCACCTGCTGTTGCATGTCCATGGAAGAGCGGCAGCTTTTGACGCAGGTGGGTGGAGAAAGGCAGTGCCTGGAAAATCCCCTTTGGAATACAGGGCTCAGGAAAGGCAACAGGAGAACCCTCCAGTAATAGAGAAATCAGACAAAGGGTGCTGCTCTTTTACCTTTCTGTGCCCTGGGAAGATCAGTGTGAGCAGGATCCAGCTGTGCCAGCAGGGAGAGTCTCAGAATAGAATGTTCTGGATGAGGGGAGAGCCTCACCAGGACAGTGCTGGGACCCCATGGAGCTTTATCAGGGTGGGAGTGACAGCCAGGGCCAGAGCAGCAGCTCCAGCTGAGCCTCCCGGGCCCCTTCTCTGCCCTGTGAGTGCTGCTGGTGCCAGCCCTGGCCTGGCAGGGGCTGGGTGGTGGCACAGGAACACTCCTGGGCCCCTCACAGCACCGTGGGCACAACTGTCTCTTCCTCTTTTCCTGGATCACAAGAGATCCCTGTGGTGCAGGAACTTCCCCTGTGCTGCTTCCTGCCTTTGGTTCTGCTCAGGCCACATGTGGATGTTTCAGAAACTGCACACACTGAGTG
Organism: Ploceus nigricollis; assembly: GCA_013399945.1. Classification (NCBI taxonomy): domain Eukaryota; kingdom Metazoa; phylum Chordata; class Aves; order Passeriformes; family Ploceidae; genus Ploceus; species Ploceus nigricollis. The sequence continues at coordinate 119,607 of VXBC01009477.1, read as the reverse complement.
CCTTGTCCTTCTGATCTCTGAGGAATTAAAGGTAAATCCCACTCCTTGCATCCTACCAGGCTTTACTGGAGCCCTGTTTATCCTTGCAGAGCTCTCTTCTGTCAGGAGAAGCCTTGTTTGTGGCACAAAACTCACTGTTGGAATAAAGCAGATCTATTTCAGCACCATTACATTTTATTAAACTACACTATCAAAGTCACATTGATGGCAGGGAGAACATTGCTATCAGTGCATATTTCCTGGACTAAGACTGTATTTGTAGCATCCAGCACTTGCTGAGGAAAAGGACACTGGAACAGAATCCTTAAGAGACAGTAGAAAACTTCTACAAAAGTCAGGACAGTTGGGAACCAGCTGAGATCTCCAACACTTCAAGACAAAGCTGTGAGGGAAGGGGATTTTTAAAAAGTTTACTCTTAAGTGGTGTTGAGCTCACTCAGCTGAGGTAAGGTGCTGGTGCCCAGCAGTTTTTAACTGGCCTCCCTGTCCCTGCCTGTTCACACCCCACACAAATATTGTGTACTGCTCCTCGTGACCTGTGCTGACACCTGGATACAACAGCTCAGTGTTCTACAGTTATAAAAACCTGCTGCAGCTCTAGACCAAACAATAAAAAGTAGCAGAAATACATTCTATACAGAAGTAAAAAAAAAAACCAACAAACCAAACCCAGTTGAATTCCAGACAAATATTAGAGTACATCAGGTTGGGTTTAAAAAGTCTCAAATCTAACACCTATGTCACTATTTCTACTCTCCACGAGCTCTGCCACAGCACCAGCTCAGAGCTGCTTCTGGCACAGAGAGGACACCCCCAGCTCTGCAGCATCCCTGGGAGGGGATGGTGACAGACCTTCCCCAGGGCTGCAGCTGGGGTGTGGATGAAATAAGGCTTTTCCAGTCTTCCTGGGAAGACTCAGGGTTCAGTGGAGGGTGGGAGCTGTGTGTCCCAGCCCCGGCTCCTGGCAGAGCAGAGGGAGGTGGGAGGTGTGGAGAGCACAGAATGAGGGATATGTACAGCAGTCTGCAGGGACAGGGGCTCGGGGCCTTTCCCAGTGAGGTCATGCCCAGCCAGCTGGGATCTGCTCCACAGAGGTGCTCTGGGCTCTCAGTAGCACCCATCCTTCCAGGAGTCGTCCTCGGGGGCCTGGGGGGTCTGTGCTGCCTGGAGGAACCTGGGGGGGACAAAACAACACGTCAGGGACAGCTCCAGGAAAAGCCCTGTAGCGGACTCAGGTTTGGGGTTTGGGTTACCAACATCCTCCTGCCATGGGTGAAGTGCTGCTGTCACACCCTGAGCATCAGCAAACACCAATCTGAGGCACTTTAAGGAAATTCAGTGGCTGGTACTGGATGCTTAAACACTGATATGTGTCAAACTAACACTTTCGTGACTTCAGCCCATGACTGAGTCCAAGAGAAATATTTTTCCATGCAAATATAACTGAACACATGAAAATTAATCAGGTATGTAGAGCACTGATATAAATTAGGAGATTAAAAATTCCCTTTCTCATGTTTTTAAAGTAAGTAGATACATTTCAATGTAAGGCTCCAATGGGACAAAAAAGATCAACAAGCACTGGTTGCTTATTAGTCTGATATCAGTCTTATCATAGTAACTGAATCAATTTCATTTCCCTCAATAATGAATTGTAGCATAACAGCTGTTAAAAAACCAGCAACAAGAACAAAAACTCTAAGTGTTGTGACACCACTCCCCATGCTCTGCTTTCACCCATGAAGCATGGCATGAAGTTCCCACAATGCCAAAGAGGTCTGAAGCCCCACTCACCTCCTGGATGGGGGCATTGCCTTTCCCTTGGGCACGGCAACCCCTGCCACGCCTGGCCGTGCTTTCAGGGCGGAGGGTTTGGCCACAGTGACCATGGTGGTGCTTCTGGAAGTGCAACTGCTGCTGGCAGAGCCCGTGTGCAGCTGTGGCTTGCGGACTGGGGGGACAGGAGCCGTGTAGCTGCAGGGCTTCCCCACCTGCCTGCCGGGCAGCAGGGAGTTGGCTCCCGAGGCCGCCTTCCCGGGCTGGCGCCCCGTGAGCGGGGACTGCGCGGCCCCCGAGGAATACCTGAGCTTGCTGGGAGTCAGACCTGCAGGGGACACAAGAGCACCTCTGAGGGCTGGCCAAAGAGAGAAGGGATGGAGGCGTGTGGGAGGTGTGGCACTGACCTGCTGACCGCTGCTGAGTCCTGGGGATGCGGCTGCTGGGCACCTGCAGGTCGGACTCCAGGCTGCGGCTGCTCCGCACGGCCTCGAGCGCGCGCAGGCTGCTGCGGGCCAGGTTGGGCATGCTGTGCCTCAGCTCCTCTGAAAGCAAACACAGCCTCAGCCCCCTGCTGCTGCTGTAAGGCTCTCTGGAAAAACCCATGCACTTAAAAGCAGAGCAGTCTGTACCTAGTTCTTAGCTTCCAGTAAACAGCAGTGATTTTGAAATCACAGGATAAGGAGGTTGGAAGAGACCTTCAAGATCATCCCATCAATCCAGCATCACCATGACCACCCCTAAGCCACAGCCCCAAGTGCCACATCCAGAGATGGAGACTCCACCACCTCCCTGGGCAACTCATTCCAAGGCCTGACCACTTCTGTAGGGAAACAATTGTTTCTAACACCTAACCTGGACCTCCCCTGGTGCAACTTGAGGCATTTTCTCTTGTCCTTTCACTTGGGACACCGCAGAAGAGACCCCTGCACCTGGCTGCACCCTCCTGTCAGGAGTTGTAGAGAGCAGTAAGGCCTCCTCTGAGCCTGCTCTCCTCCAGACTGAACAACTGCAGCTCCCTCAGCCACTCCTGGTGCTCCAGCCCATTCCTTCTCTGGCCACACTCCAGCCCCCCAATGTCCTTTTTGTTGTGAGTGGCTCAGAACTGCACACAGCACTCGAGGTGTGCCCAGCACAGGGGACAATTCCTGCCCTGGTCCTGTGGCCATCCTACTCTCGATCCAGCCCCTGTGTCCCTTGGCCTTGACCCCTGAGCAGGTGCTGGCCCACACCCAGCACCACCAGCTCCCTTCCTGCCCAGCAGCACTCCAGGCCTCCAGCCCAGAGCCCTGCAGGGGGATCCGTGTGTGCCAGTGGCCCTTCCCCAGCTCAGTCGCCCTCACCTTCGCTGTTGGCGTACTTGAGGCGCTCCTGCATGGGGCTCTGCACCGCCCTGCGCGGGGCGCGCAGCCGCGACGCCGCGGCCCTGCCCAGCTCCGCGCCCGAGGAGGGCGACTGGCAGCGCGGGGAGCTCAGCGGGGACGGCGAGTAGCGGTGGGCGCTGCGCAAAGACAGCGAGCAGTCGCAGTCGTCCTCGTCCTCCAGGCTGTAGGTGTCGAATTCCTGGTCGCTGTAGGTGCCGCGGCGCAGCGAGTGCAGGGAGGCGCTGGAGCTGCGGCGGGACACGGAGGCGGAGCTGGAGGCGCAGTCCTGCCGCAGGCCTGGGGACACGGGGGACACGGGCAGCACCAATTCCAACAACGCACCCCAAATTCCAAAGCAGTGCTTTGGTAGTGGTTTGTTTCACACTGGAAGGTGAGTCAGGTTAACACCTGTCCTCCCTGGAATCCATCAGCGGGAACAGCGTCACCTGCATCGGCACTGCTTAATTACAGCACTGGTTAATTACAGCACAATGAACATTCAGAGGACGTGCAGTGCTCCCTAATCCCACCTGAGATTGTGGACGTTGCCACCAAGCTCCAGCAGGTTAAGTAGGTATAGGAGTCTAATTTACAGGTATGGGAGTCTCATTTAGAGGTTAAATCTTGTAGTTTAATTCATTCTGCACCCACCAGCATTTCAAAGCTGGAAAGAAAGATTTCAAGTCTCCCTCCCATGAAAGCACACCTGCCTGAGTGGCACCTGGGTTATTTACAGCTCCTCCCCAGCCTATGCCTTTATTGCAGTTTTTCTGCCTGACAATATATAAGCTTAAAAAAAAAAACCAAAACAACAAAACCAAACCAAATAAAACCCCCCAAAAAACCCCAACTGCCCAAAACAAACAAACAAACAAAACTTACTCTCTTCCTGCAGCCGTGCCATGACCTGGACATCAGTGAGGTCCTGCAGTTTGTAGCCCATGGAGATGGAGTCGTCCGAGGTGCTCAGCTCGCTGTCCACCGAGGACTGGGAGCTCAGGGCCGAGTGCATGCTCAGGTACCCTGGGGGAGAGGGACACAAGCCCAGTCAGACACCCACAAGCCCACCAGGAGCAGCAGGGATCTATCCCAGGAATTCAGCAGTGCAGCTGGGAGCTTCAGGTCCAGCTGTGAGAAATAAGAATTTAGAAATTCCAACGCTCAGTTTTTAACCTGCAGTTTTCAGGTGCTTTTCAAACAAGGAATGTAAGGCTGACTGGCAGGAAGCAGCTTGGTCAGTGCCCATGTAAGAAATTCATTTTACACCTGAACTTCACACCTGGGTTTTCCATGTCAGCAGTTACTTCTCTTCCAAGCTGGTTGAAGAAATCATGTTGGGAACCTGCTGCTTTTTCCTGCCTGGCTGGGTTTGATCACAGTGGGAAAGGGCTGCTCAGCTTTGCTGGCAAATGGTTTATTCTAACATCCCTGTTGAGTATTCAGGAGGTGCCCTGCCTTCAAATCTTCTCAGAACATGGCAGGAAAACTGTGAGCTTCAGGATGCTGAAATAATACAGTGACAGGAGTGTGGCTGTACCTTAAAGGTGCAGCTGGGTGTATGCTGCACAAATACACACTCCAAGTCAAGGCATTCCACTATAAAATCCCATTTCTTTCCTCCTGGAGTCAGGAAAAGACTGTAAGAGTTGAAATAAATCCATCCTGAGCAGGGCTCGCACCTGTAGGATGTGGTGGAATGAACAAGCACAGGTTTCCTGCTGTAATTAACAGCACCTTCAACACTGATTAAAAATCCAGCTGGACCTTGAGACCAGCTTTCTAAAAGGCAAAACTCCCAATCCAACTTTGTTTAGTTTGGCGGCTGCATTTCAAATTGAAGGTCTAGTTAAAAATAGCCAAGGAGGGGAAAACACTGCTCCTTCTTCCATCAGTAAAGCTGAGCTGATGATGGTTTTCAAACAGAAACCACACCTGGGCTTTGTTGGTTTGGTTTTCAAGGGAAGTCACTGTTAAACACTTTCCATTTGAAGGGTAGGAAAGCTGCTTTTTCTTGGAAATGAAATAAGATTTGAGTCAGTCAGGTTGACAGGAAACTTTAAACTCGTCTTAGCACTTGCACAAGGCACAGGGAAGAGGCACCTGAGATGAAGTGAGCTCATCATGCTCTGAAAGGACAGAGCCTGTCCTGACCCTGCCCTTCCACCCAGCACATTTGCAGAAGCCAAAGACACTTTGGTTTTACTCATCAGGAGCTGCTTCTGGGGGGAAAAGGTGCTCAGACACCTGGACTGCCCCCCAACCTCATATGAAAAACAAGAAATTGCCTTAGAGATGTTTCCCTGCAGAGCTCAGCTGGCAAAATCCTCAGTCCTATGTGTATCCTTTTGTTTGCAAAACAGAGCTAAGTGTTAATTTCTATTTATAGCAGAAAATCAGACCTCAAAACAAACCTGCACCTGTGAAAACAGCCACAGGCAACCCTTCTTTTTTCTGAGGGGGAAAAAAATTCATTTAACATTAAGTTTGGAGGCAGAGACTGTTAAACGTGCTTTGTGTTTTGAAACATGCAAAGTAGGGTTTAGCAAGTTCCACACAAAACAAACAAATAAGGAAGAGTCCTTTGATAACAGAGCCAGCCTTTGTGCTGGGAACAGCAGGAACTGCAGCAAGGATAACAAATGGAGCTCCTGGAAGGGTGTTCCTGCCTCCTCAGGCACAGTGAGGCTGCAGGCCACAGCATTTTGGAGGAACTTTATTATCAGGCTGTAACAAGAGTTGTGGCTGAGCTGCCTCTAAGGCAGGGAATCTTCTCCACACACGATTAAGGCTGAAGGAAAACTTTTGGTATTTTGTCTTAGCTGCCCACTCAGGCAATTGAAGGCTTTACCCTGGAGACTCTGGCAGCTTTTTGTTCCCTGCATTAATCAATACTCCCAAGAGAAACCTTCTCCAGAAAACTGAATCCAAGTGACTCTATAAAGATCACATCTACAGTCTACAACATTATTCAAGAGCAATATATTTTTGCCCCAATAGCTGTTTTCTATTTTAAGCCACTTAAAATTAGTACAATTTATAAATATATATATAGAGAGAGAGAGAGAAAAAAAGTAGAGAAACCCAAACCAAGAAATAACCATAGGACATTTAGAATGCAAGGAGGTTTTCTCCCACACAAATGAAACCTAGGTGAGGAAGGGAGCAAATGAAAAGGGGAAAACACCACGAGTGGCCATGAGAACTTTTCCCTGTGCCAATCCCTAACCCTCCTTGCATTTTAAAGAGCCCAGTGCTGCAGTGCCATGCCATACCTGAGCTGCCACAGGTTAGTAGTGCTTTGTTAGTCGATTTGAGGTGCCCAGGAGAGTTTAGTGCATTGCTACAGGAGCCTGCCTCGGAATTCAGGTTATGTGCGCTGGGAGATGCCAGGGGGCTGCAATACAGGTTTTTCCATCTACTGGCTAGAAGGAAAAATACAAAAAAGCCACAAAGGTTAGCAAATTATTTTGGAAACAGAGAGCAAGATCAAGAACAGGATACAGAGTATCAAACAGGATTAAATTCTGCAGCAGAGGTACTTGGTGCTCCCTGCCACGCTGCAGGCAGCGCAGCACTGCCCGGTCCCCCACTCGTGTCCTTTAACTGCTTTTGTCCCCTCTGAAGAATTCCAAGAGTAACTCCTGACAAGCTGGGCTTTGAAGAAGCCACACATTTCACAAAGTTCCAGTGCTGGATGAATGACTATTTCCATCAGTATCTGCCACTGCTACACCCCCTCATTTTAGAGAGCTCACTGAACTTTACGTTACAAGTGTGTTATTCTGAATTTTTGTGATGGAACCAAGACAGTATTAAAACACAGAAACTATGCCAGCCCAATATAAAAACCAGCTCTTTGAATTAAATTTGTTCAGCTCACACACACTCACATGTTCATAAACTAACCAAAACCAAGTGATTTTGGTTAGGTGGAACCAGTTGGTTCCACCTCCATCCTTACTGGAGGTGGAAATAAGCAGCTACAACACTGAGGAAATTACTCACACCATGATCTGGAGATACTCAAGGGGCTGCTGAACTGCCCACAGAACTCAGTTCTCCCTGCTGTGAGAATATCAGCTAAGAAATGAAGATTCACCATATTAAGTTTTCTTTTTTATTTCTCCCACAAATATTACCAGGTCAGACTAAGTACAACTGAAGCCTGATACATTTCAGAGAGAAAGCAGGTTATCAAATAGATTTCATTCCAATTTCTAAGCACAGATGGTTTACGAAAACAAATGAAGTTTGTTCACAAAGTCTATGCAGTTATCTCCACTCAGGAATGCCAAGGTTAAACTCAAGATTTCAAGCATTGCCAAACACTGTTAGAATGAAAACTAAAATAACCCAGACCAACCCCCAAAGCAGTGACCTCAGACTCCAAACCAGGGCTCGAATTGTTGGTTAAACTGAAATCAGAATTTCTGCATTCCCATGGAGACAAACCCTCAGACACCAACGTGGGGACCCAGCTGGGGCTGGATTCCAGCAGCTCAGGGATATCCCTGAGCTTCCAAACAGTGATTCTCTCAGAAGTGTCACTTCTCCAAACACAGCTTTTGTGTTTGAAGGTTCCTGAGTCCAGCTGGACAGAGGAGACTGCAGCACACCTCTGCAATAAACCTGCAGCTGCAGCAAGTCCTGACCAGGAGAGCTGCATGAGAGGGAATCTAGAGAAGGTAAAAAATAGTTACTGATTCCTTTCTAACCCCTCAGGGTCCAGGCTGTCAGGACCTCCAGCCCATTTTACACAAACCTCGGGGCCATTTGAACTGACACAGGCAGGATGTGCACCAGGTGCACTGTAGGTGATGCAGGACAGAGGTAGGGACAGAATAAATTCATTTTTGTCCTGTGAACTGCATCTGTTGTGAGAGCTCTCCCACCACTGGAAGCCCAGGTGGAAAAGCAAAGCCCCAAAGCCAGGCCCCAGAACACTGCCTGTGATCAGAGACGTCCCACTGCACACAATATTCCAGGGTTTTGCATCAGGCAGATGAAATCAGGGATTTCCCCTCAGGATTAACACAACCCACAGCCACCAGGAAGTGCTTTTAGGGGATGATAAACTGGAGGAAAAACCTGGTTTCCAAGTGATATCATTTCTTCAAGTTTAATATTTCATTGTTGTAAGCTTTGAGCAGCAGCCAATTTTTTCACCCAGGTAAAAGCAGCTGGAAGATCCAGCAGGAATATCCAGCAGGATATCCAGAGGAGGAATCATCACCACTAGGAACACTCAGCACCAGGAGTTCTTCTCCAGAAAGAAGCTGCAAGAACAGTTTTCCATGGCTCTCTCCCCACTCCCCAGCAGCACATTTTTTCCTCTACACATTTCTTACATTTAAAAATGTTTAAATATTAACAAAACTTAAAAATTCAAGAGCCTGACAACACTAAGCTCGATTTTCCTGCTTAGAAAGGGATTTGCAAGGGACCCCAGAGCAGCAGAGGCTGCAGCTGCCCTACCTTGGTCCAGCCTGTTGATGAGGGTTCTGCAGGCAGCCTCAATCTCGGGGCTGGGGTTATCCAGCACCTGCCGGCACCACTTCAGAGGAGAGGCTGTTTTCTCATCCATGGATTTCCTTGGAGACACATAGAGCCTTTGCAAGGATTCAAAGGAGACAGGAAGAAATGCTTGTTAGTCAAAGCATACAGCTACCAAAGTGGCATTTGCTAGAGTGCAGCCACCAGGAACCAACAGTTACCCAAATTAAAAAATTCAGGTTTAAATCTCATGACTCAGCAAGAAACTTTACTGCCACAGCAGGAAAATTCAATGGCTTCACAGAGAAACCCACGGGCTCTGCAAGGCAAGGTGCCATCCTAGGCTGTTGCAACACTGCTGGAAATGAAGTTGCTGGAATTCTCACCTGTCTCTTCCCCTACTCCCCTCTTCCAAAAACCCTCCCTCAGAGGCAGGGAGGGTGTGAGGTGCTCCTAACTTGAGCTGCAGGGTGATCTCCTTCCAGGAGCTGTGGTTTCTGTTTAAAACCCTCTTGGTGTGTCCTCACAGCAGCTCTGAGACACCCAAAGGTGCATTTCCAGATTCCAGGGATAAACCCCTTCACTGCAGGATTCAGACATTCCCAGACAGGCAGGAGGCTGTGCCTTATCTTCCCTGGAATGTCAGATAAATTCTCCTCCAGCCTAAGTGTCTGCCACATCTCTGACACTTCCATTGCTTTGCATGGACACCCAGGATTAGCCTTATGGATAGACAGATTTAATCATCTTAAACTCCTGGATTATTTACAAGGGATTGGGTGGAAAGCAACATCTTTACCAGATTTCCAAAGCAGAACATTCCTCTGAGGAAAGGTCAAAGCTGGAAGAGCCTTTGCTATAAAAGCAACTCCAGTATTTTATTTACACATCCCACATTTGAATTTTTAAAAGCAAAAAGCAGTTCCCTATTTTTTAATGTTTTTGCTGTTCAGCAACACATTCAAAACTTGTAAGGGGAAAGAAAAATCAGTTCTCTGTACATCCTAAAGCAAAACTGTTTTCCATTCTTGAAGATCACTTGGAGAACACCCTGGTGCAGAGGGCAGTGAGACCTCGACCTACCTCTGGAACCGGACGGTCTTCAAGGTCCCAGCCAGCCCAAATCCTTCTGGGCTTCTGTGATTTGTGGACATCAGGTTTGGCTCTCAGGTTCCCCCTCTCCTGAGGCTCTGAGGAGCTGCTGGCACAGCCTTCAGCTGCTCCCTCTGCACCAGAAAATCCCCAGCAGCAGCTCCAGGAGCTCTCCCCTGCACACAATCACACAACTGCTGCTCTCCCACCAGCACCTCCCTCTCCTGCTGCTCCTTCACCTCAGGAACTGCTCCCAGGTGACAAAGAACCCTCCTGGTCACCAGCAAACCACCTACAGCCAACCTGAGCATTGCTGGTGTTCCCAAAGCTGGCCTCACTGATGCATCCAGAGGATTTCACCTTCATCAGGCCAAAATCCAGTATTTAAGCATAAAGTAACCATGGGGGTGGAGCTAAGATTTCAAGAGATGTCTGCCTGTGCTTCAGTTGCCTCCTCCTCTCTCTCCCAACTTTTGCCACTCCTGCAGCAAGGTGCACCGAGCCTTTCTGCTCCAGTTACTCATTCTCTCACAGCCAGCTCAGATCCAACCCACGAAACACTGATTTCCACAACAAAACTGCTGTAAATCAGCAGGAATGTCAGTCATTATCCCACTCATTCCTGAAAACCTAGGTTTAAAATACAGAGAAACACTGTGGGACTCTCAGCTGTCAGGTGTCCTGGCTGTAACACCAACACCTGGCCAAGACAGACCATAAACAGCTGGGATATTTAAAATATTGTACAGGTCTGCCTGACCTACTGCCCTGGCTCCTGTCCTGACCCCAACCCTAACCCAGGCAGGGATGACAGGGAATGCAGAAAGCAACACTCCACAGACCTGGCAGCTTTTGGGGCTATGAGATGGAGCATCACTGCATGCAACAGCTCTCAAAATACTGTTTGTTACCTGCAGAAGGACATTCTTCCCTATTTTTTGCCTCCTGACACACCACTCCTGACTTGCCAGCCCTGCCTGTGGCCAGAGCCATCTTTTTCAGGGAACAGACTCAGCCTCTTCAGTCACAACTCACACAGAAGCTTTCCCCCACCAAGCTTTACACAAATCCACATGCAAATAAAAAAAACCCAAAGGTTAATTTGTTATTGACAAAATAAATGCTGAGGAATGAATGCAAATATTCCTCAGTCTCCAAAGGTACCTCTCAGGGCAGACCCCCCAGCCAATCTTGCTGCATTTCTGCATGGAGAAATGAGCATTACAAGCACTCAAATCCAATCAAACCCAGGAAGCAAAGTGCTCCCTCTCCCTGGATTTATTGCACAGCTCAGACCACAAAAGGAGCAGTAAAACCATCACACAAAAAAGAGGCCAAGAGCCTCCTCAGGGCAGGGCAGGCTGCTCTGCACATACTCCAGGTTAAGGGAGAGAATCCTGCCCTGCTCCTCACCCTGTTTCCACCCAGGAGCATGCCAGCTGAGGATGGCAACACTTGTTTGCTTGGCAGAGCCACTCCCACATGGAGCAGAGCTGTGGAGTCCTCTGGGCTCTGCCACAGGACTCTGATGTTTTCTGCTGACAAGTCCATTGGCAAGAGAAGCTCTCACAATTTCCCCAAAACCAATTAAGTGAACACAGCTCAACTCTTCAGAGCACTGACAGGTAACTTAGCTAAAAAAAAAGGAATTCTGGTTTGATTTCACAGCACCAGGGTTCTCATTTTCCTTCTGTAGGAGCTTTGGGAAGGGCTCAGCACTCTGACTTCTCCAACGGTGCTGGCACAGCACTAAACTAAAAGCACCAGCCCCTCAAATATGTGAATGTGAATATTTCTCTGGACATATTAAGAGCCAGAAGTCACCTTTTCCTAGGCTCAGGAAAGTCCAGTGACCAGTGTCACCCACCAGAGGCTGACTTAATCCAGCCTCACATCCAGGGAGCTAAATCCTTGGAAAAAGGGGGGTGTGAAAAGCTAAAAACTCGTGGCTTTGTTTAAAAACACTCAGAATTTTTCTTTCTGGTACTTTCAGCCTCCGAGGCTGTTTGATTTGTCAGGTTAAGTGAATTCCAGAAGCACTGGAAAAGCAGGAGCCACCCCAGAGTCAGGCAGAGCTGAACACAGGACCAAGCCTTACCCTGCAGTTTGTTCCTCCAGCTCAGCAGTTTGGGTGTTCTCTCTAAATGTCTCTGAATGTTTTCTTTTGTCAAATTGCAAATGAAAATCGGTTATTTAGATACTTACAAGGCCTCATACAAAATGCACAAAGTAAACATTTGGGCAAATATTCCCAGTTTGATGTATTTGGGGTTTGTTGTATAAATTATTAAATACAAATGAGATTTTCTTCAGCTTCTGAGAGGAAACCCTTCAATAATAAAGAATCTTTAGTTTCTGCTTACTAACGTTTGTGTTTACCCTGTAAACCAGAGTATTTTGTGACAAACATCTCTGGTAAGGACCCAGTGCCACAAGGATTTTTTCTTCCATTAAGTTGTAGTCATTCACAAATAAATTTGTGATACACTCTGCACTTTATCCTGACATAATCCAGAGCACTAAAACCAAGGAATATTCCAGAGATACTATTTCCCTTATGGAATCAATGCCACAGAAGGATTTACAGGAGTTAATGGCCACTATGGCTGGATTTTGAAATTCCTGCATTTTAAAAAAACCCAAACCCCAAGAATGCAGGAAACACAAAAACTTTCTCAACCTGCACAATGCACCAAGAAAAAGCATCCTCACACTGAAAAACTGATTAGAGCAGAGTGAAAGCCTGAGAATTTTAGATCCCACTCATGCAGAGTACCTGCAGCAGAAATCTATAAATGCTACGAGCAGAATTCAGGCTGCAGAAGGCTCTAGAACCAGTGCATTAGGAAATTAAACTGAGCGTAAAGCAAAGCCCATTTCTGAAGACACAGCCTGGGTTATTATCCATCTTCCAAAGCACTTGGCACCAGTGTCTGCAGCAGCTCCAAAAATGGCAATCACTGCACTGATTTGCAGACCTTTGAGTTATACACAACAGAGCAAGGAGGAGACCTCAAATAGCTGAAAGTGTTTAGAACAATTCAGGTTTATGAGATACACCTCCTTCAAGTGCTAAAAGGCAGCTGAATTCCTCTCCAAAGCATGGATTTCAAACAGGTAATACATTCATTTTCCTTTCCTTTACATATCAGACTTCAGAGAGTTGATTTTCAGATTTAGTACTCTGCTTATGCTGTGCTAATCTCAAATCTAAACACTGCTGCTGAACAGAAATCCTAACACAGACAGGACTGGAGAAGAAAGCCACAATGAAACAATATTATCCAGCTTCTGAAATGACAGAAACATAAAGGAAAAAATGGGAAAAATCCTGTGGAGAACACTCCACACAAAAACATTCTGCTGTTAGCCCAAGGAGAGGTCTGAGCTTATTCCCAAGAAATTGCAAAGAGAAGAAAAAATGACACTGCAAAGACACTTTCTCATGTCTATTTGGGGACTAATCCTGCTGAACAAAACACCAAAAATCAGTCCCCAAGTCAGAGCAGCTCTAAAGCTCAGGTTAAATGAATCTCCTGACCCAGCCAGCAGCACACACAGCGATGACAAGGCAGCTGGGGTGCAGCTCCAGAGGGATGCTGTGAACACACACACCCCCCAGCACTCCTGCAGCAGGGCCAGCCTGCTCCCCACCTCTCTGGCACTGACACTGAGGATTTCCCTGCCCACCCCTCATTCTACAGAAACGTGAGGAACAGGAGCCACAGCCTGGAGCACTTCCCAGCCCGAGCCAGGGGAAGGCAGGCTCTGCCATCAGAAGCAGCTGCCCCTCCCAGGCTGAGCTCTGCACCACCAGGCAGGTTCTGCCTTTCAGCTCTGCCCGGAGGGAGGTGCTGGGGACACTCCCACAGAGCTGCACTGGGCTCTGAAGCAGCTCTGTACCCAGAGATTGCCCCAGCAGGGCAGATGTCACCCAGCACAAACAGGTAACACTCTCCTCAAACCAGTCAGGAAAGGTTTGGAGAAGTCATTTGTGCATTATTTAATGCAACAGTGGTAAAAACACCTCATAAAATGACCAGTCTGAAAGAACAAGACCTTGCAAATCGCTGTTTCTAAGTCATGTAGATCTTGTCAGCAGCACCAGGAGAGATCACAGGGAAGCTACAGCACAGCCTGTGAAGGGTATAAATGGATTACACAGACACACTCTGTAAGTAACCTTCTCTCCCAGGCTGGAAGCACAAGGGGCTGCACTGGTAGAATTCCTGGATTTTGTGCAGCATCATATCCTCACTTGGTGGAACTTCCCCAGAATTTCTCTCCCTGTCTCTGATGGTACCAGCAGCAATAATTTCCTCCAGCACACTGAATTAAAGACTTAAACATGAACACAGAAGAAGGTCACTGGACACAGAGCTAAGGCTGAGAAATCGCATAGCCAGGAAACTCCCCGTGGTTTGTGAGAGCGAACCACGCTCCTGCTCCCTGCAAACACCAACTCAAGGGCACTCCACTTGCTGTGCTGAGCACGGATTCAGGCAGGAGACAACACAACACTCAGGAGAAGACAGCGTGACCCAGTTTCAGTCGAGACAGACTTTTGGGAATGAGAGCAGCAACTCAGGGATTCACCTGGTGCCAGGGATTCCCTCTTCTCCTCACCCCATGGAAAAACCCCAGAATGACAAACACTGGGAACACAACCAATGTAATGCTGTCAGCAGCAGATCAGGTTTGTTCCCTGGGCGAGAGGGAATTTGGATAAAAGCCTTCCCAAAACAGCTCAGGAGCTGCCCTGTGCTCAAGTCCAAGGTGAGCATCGCTGAGCTCCTCAGTGCCAGAGCCCAGCTCCACGGCATTGGTCTCCAGGATATTTACAATTTTGAGCAGCTATTTGAGAAAGGGAGCTGAGGGAGCAGCCGAGGCCAGGCAGGCCAGGGCAGAGTTACAGCAGCTGGGAGTGGGCTCTGCCTCGGGTTTCACAGAGCTCAGTCGCTGCAAACGCAGCTCCAGAACACAACCTCAGAGCTGCTGAACCAGGGGAGCTGCACAGAAACTTCTGCAACTTCCAGCTGAATAAAGAGAATCATTTCAAAATAGAGCAGGGATTGAAACTCCACCTGCAGAGAACAGCAAGAAAGCCTCTGACCACTCCGTCCTTCTTCCAGGGAAGGATGTACAATATTTTAAAAAGGATTGCAAATACACAATACACTCAGCTAGTCCCTTTGGATCTGCTCAGTGCAGGCAGCACTAAATTCCCCCCATCAGCAAAGCCACCTTGTTAGAGCTGATCCTAAATTCACAGAGAATTAAGGGGCATTTGTTGGGGGTTTTTTAATTTGTTTTAAGAAAACCCTCCCTCCCCTCCAAGCAGTTTACTGGTTCTTGCTGTGGGAAAGCACAAACACCTGCAGGGGCTGCACGTGGGATGTGTTTATGGAGACAGTTTGGGATATTTGGCAATGAGCACAGGCACTATTGATTGTACAGAGCATTCATTCCCCACTTTCAGAACAAGCTCCAGAACAAGAAGCCACCACTAAAAGCAGCTTCCTGTTTCAGCAGGTTTGTTTGACAAGAGGAAAAGGGAACAGATGGAAGTGATGCAGCACAATCAAAGATAATTTATGGAAACAGCACTTGCACAAGTGCTTTGGATCACCACCCTTACCCAGCTCCTCAGGGGCCTCTTTGTCACAGGGTACCCTGTTCCAACCAAATCTGGCAAGAAAACAGAGCAAACAAACCCACAAGGATCCTTCAAGGTGCAGAGTGAAGGGTACCTGGGAAAGAAGGGCCTTACCAGCCACCAACTGAAGGAAAGGTCAAAGAACAGAACTCCTGTTCTGGACACAGAATCTCTCCTGTTTTCACTGGGCAGCATCCCCTGCCTGGGTAAATCTCAGCCTCTGAGACTCAACAGAATTGGAGGACTCTCCCCAATCACAGGGTCTATAAATGTGAATATAAACCTGGCTGCTTCCATTAACATGGAAATAATAAAGCTAGTCTTCCACATGCAACCTGTTAAATATATTCCCTTACTTATAAATAAAGAAATCTGCTCAAAATGCTATTTAGGTATATTGAAGAATTCCAGTGATCAAGTTAGAACCAGTATTTGGATTTTAAAAGTACATTTGCAAAGAAAAAAAAATCACATTTTAAATATAACCTCAGATTCAGGCTGGAGCTGATTCCATGACCTCATTGAGCTCCACTCCATTAACAAAAACTTTACCTTCCCTTCTAAACAGCTAATGAATGTTTGGAGCTGAAGGTTTGGTTTGTGTTCAGCAGCCCTGTCCTTGCTGCCAGATTAATCTGGCTACACAAATTTGAAACCCAATTTGCAGAGCCCTGAGGCTCTTCCTCCCAGGTCTTACAAATTAACAACTCCGGGTAAAATCTCAAGTCCCAGTTATTGCAGGAGCTGGAATCAGCCTTACACTTTACATTTCCCTTGTCCTCCCAGAGGTTGTTAATCTACTGATTCATGAAACAAGTTCTAAACAAGGCTGGTGGTGGAGGGGAGAGTCCCAGAGAGTCGGGTCAGTTAAGGATTACATCATTGATCTGCTTCAGTTCATGTCTCTGAACAAAAGAAGTGCTTAACTGGAAAGAAACAGCCTTCAGGAGCTGGGAATGGTTTGCCTCCTCAGGTCCTAGCAAATACCACAAATTCCAGATGGTCTAGGGATTCTTATTGACAAAATTGTTATTAAAATATGGTATTTGACAGTTGTGTTCAAGGTTTAAAAGCTCCATTATTTATTCATCTGCATGTGCTATATATAACTAAACTTAGAGGGAAAGGAAGCTGCAGCAGTGGCTGGAAGGAAGGGGGAAAAAAACAACACCTACAGGTAAACTTATTTTTTAAAAAATAATGGTCTGGCACAATGGACATAAAAATAAGAACAGTCACTAATGAGAACTGCATTCTTGCTGTTAAAAATCCAAGTTCTGTACAGAAACCAGTTTATAGCTTTAAAGGAACTGCTCATCTAACCACAGCACGTCCCTCTCCCCCAGGCCTGGGGGTACCTACCAGCAATCCTCCTCTTCGGGGCAATTTTCCAGTTCTAACACTTTGACTTCATCCAGATCCGCGTGACTCGGAAGCCCCTCTAGATCTGCCCCCTTCTCACTGGGATTCTGTTCATGGATGGCAGCCGGGGCGTGGATCCCTGCCATGAGCAGGCTGCCCAGGAGCTCGGAGCTGTCACTTGTATCCACAGGTGAGGGACACTGGCCATTGCTGTGGCTCTGCTCCCCACTGGGAGACACCTCCTCCTCGGGGGCACTGTTGCAGCTGTATTGCACTGGGGCATCCAGGGCTCTTCTGAAGTTGTTCTCTCCTTCCTCCTGCCTCATCTTGCTCAGCTGGCTGTGCAGATCCGCCATCAGCTGCAATTCCTGCTGCTCGGTGATGGCGTTGATGCTGTTGTTGATCTCCATCCCGTTGAGGCCGGGCTCGTGGTTATCCACCCCGGCACGGATGTCCCCCGGCACGTTTGTCCCCAGCAGGGTCCTGCTGCTCCTGCTCCTGGCGTGCTGATTGTCCAGCTCCAGCCTCCGCACCAGCTCCCGCAGCTTCCGCACCTCCGGGCCCACGTCCTCGGGGGGCTCCGTGCCCGGGCCCATGGCCGAGTGCTCCGGGGCATCCCTGCCCAGGGCCGGCTCCAGAGCAGGGTCCTGCTGGATCAGCGGGGCATTCCCGGGCACCACCATCCTCCAGGACGCCCGCTCCCACTGCAAGGCATGGCAAACACAGCAAAGATCCACAAGAGTTTTAGGCAAATGGAATTGGACACCGAAAATTCTGGCTTTTATAAGCATATTACACTGGGGTGAAAGGTGTCTCAATGTCATCCAAATTCAAAAAGAATGACTGAAATTAGGGCTGAACGTCACAAAGCCCACAAATTCCTCTTTTTGAACTGCAAGGATGTGCACCTGTTCTGAATCAGTGAATTTAATAGAAGGAAGCTGATTTAATCCCCTACCAATAGTTTAGTTTCCATCTGTTTACCAACAAAATACTTGGGAAAAGCACCAATGGAGCAAAGTCAGGAAACATCATTAACAAGGTGCTGACGTCAGACAACAACAGTGTCAAGAAAATGGTGAAAACATCCTTTGTTCATTACCAGGCTTATCCTGGAAAAGCAGAAAAAACTTGGAAAGATTTCTGTATCACCTTATACCAAAGTAACAACAGGAACTGCAGTTACTGTGGTACATGAAAATAAGATTAAGTAACGTTTTTACTGGTGTATTTTCATGTTACAAGTGAAAAGAGAGGGATGCAAACAGGGAAAAATAAAAAAAATCCCAACTTAAGATTACATACTCCACTAAGTCAAAAAACCATAAAGTGCATTTCACACTAGTTTTACAACATGAGCAAACACTGCTTTTCCCCTCCACTTGATTTACGTGAGCTCTCAGTTTCACCAGGCACATTCATTTCCAAACTGACTCTTTGCTGAAAACCCCTAGCACTGAAAATCCCTTAATTAACAGTCCACGGAGCAGTAAAACAGGTTAAAAGTCAGAAATCCTCCGTTTTGCAGGAGGGCAAACTGACTGAGAGAAGAGGGAGTGAGTCAACACAGCCAATTCAAAGTTTAAAAACCGATGCACTTGTTACAACTGCAATCAAACCCTGACTTTTTGTGGCTGTGGATGTTCTTCCCCCTCCCTCTGCTGCCTGAAAATGTCGTTTGTTTTTAAGAGCCAGTGGGCAAAGGAAAGCACAAAAACTCAGTGTCACACAAAGCAAGGTTACAAACAGACACCCCCATAGGTACCTCAGCATCTCTCTATTATTTAGGCACTTGTAAGCAGCAATAGCTGGGTAGATTTCTTTAAAAATACATTCTGTTTTGCTGGGGATTTTTTACCCGATTTTTAAATTATTATTTTGGTCCTCTATCTGCAAGATGTAAATTTTCAACTTCTACTTGAGTTAATAAAAAAATACAAACACCCCTTAGGAAGAGCTGTGAGTGACCAGAGCACACCTTCCACCCATATTCCAAACCCGTGCCTGTAAGCAGCACTGCTGAAGGCATTTTGCCTCGGGGAAAGGAAATTTACTGTGGAGTTACCAAGCAATCCCACTCCCACCATGTGCCAGATTCAAAAAGCTCCTCGCACGGATTCCCACTCCTACAAACGCACAGGATCCTCTCGGGTAACTGCACGGTGTGATCTCCAAAGAGATCTCCGAGGAAGGGAGCAGTGTGATTCCCAGAGACATCCCAAAGCTCAGCAGCTCGGAGGATGCACCATGGAGAGTTCTAGGAGCTCCACTGTCCAAGCAAAACAGTGGCTCAAGGAGGGGAATTAAGGAGATGGGTCACCCAAAAAATCGGTTCCCTTCCAAGGGTGAGGAGCTGCAAAAAAACCTCACGTGAGGAAAAAAACACACGTTGAGGGGGAAGAGCAGCTGAAAAGCATTCAGTCTTTCCCCACAACCACCCAAAAAAAAAAAAAACCCCAGCAAAGATATGCGGGGGAAGAGATACAAACCTGTGAAAGTTAATTTCATTGTGTAACGGGGGGGAAGAAATAAAACACGTTTAGAAGAAGGCGAAAAGGCGGCAGCCGTGAGCGGGTCGGAGACAATAATTCGGAGTTTGCCGAGCAGACATCCGGGTGTCTCACCGAGGGTAACGGTCCCCTCACCCCGCGGGGCTGCCAGGGCCACGGGGGCTCTGAGAGCCGCGGTGTGAGGGCTCTGAGAGCTGCAGGGCTGGGAAGGGCGAGCAAAGGGACCCTGAAGGGGCTGAGGGGCCTGCGATGGCCTTGGGGGGTCTT
>VXBC01009477.1:72610-99479 GCA_013399945.1 Ploceus nigricollis | reverse complement strand
GGGAGGAAAGGGGGTGAGCGAGGGAGAAAGGGGTGAGAGGAGGAAAAAGGGGATGAATGAGGGGAAAATGAAGGAGTGATGGTGGGAAGGAGGTGAGTGAGGAGGAAGAGGGATGAATGAGGGGAGTGGGGATCAATGAGAGGAAAAGGTTTAAAAGCGGGAAAAGGTGAATGGGGAAGAAGAAATAAAACACGTCGGGGTAAGTGAGGGAGTATGAGAGTGAGGGGGAGGAAAGAGAAGGAGGGAGAAAGGTGAGGAAGTGAGGGAAAGGACAGGGAAGGGAGAGAGGAAGAGGGGCAAATGAGGGGAAAAGGGCCAAGTAGAGAAGGGATGAGTGAAGGGGGAAAGGGTCTCTCCCTGTGCATGTGATCCAAAAAAATGCACAAAATACCGCTTAGCTGGGATCTCCCAAAGCTTTGGTGTGTGTAACATCTCTTCAGGACAGTTTTATCAAGCAACAATAAAACTAGCACCATTCTTTGACATCCTCCTCCCAAATGTGCGTGTTGGACCCACACGCAGCCCCTGGCACCTCCTGATAAGAAGCGTTGGATGTGTGGCAGTCACCAAGGCCACGTGCCATGAGCAGAATCTCGTTTCTGTACCAGCTGGCCTGAACACCACGTCCAGCACTGACACTGCTCAAGGTCTGTCCTGGTGTCAGCTGAGCTAGTGTTGATTTTGTCACTCTGTTGTTAATTTTCAGCTCCTCTGGGGAGGTTTGGTCTATGCAGAAGATGGGATTTCCAAAAGAAGAGGTCCCTGTGCCACCATGGGAGCTGCAGTGCCAGGATGGGTTTGCCTCCACCTCTGCTCAGTCACCACCAGCACATTTCATACCCTTTATTTATTTATTTATTTATTTGATTTCATGTGAAATAACCTGGTCAGGATTTGTCCCCACAAGCAGCAGAATCCCAAGAGAAATAAGATCTTTTTGTGAAAGAAAATGCGTGACCTCATCCATCATGTAGGAAAAAATCTGTGTGCAGGTGACCTTTCTCCACAAATACCAGGAAGATTCACCTCTCTGAATAATTCATTTGTTTTTTATTCATGGGGGGTAGGTCAGCAATTCTTCAAAGCTCAGATCAATACAAATTATAAAGCATAACATTTTTATAATAGCTGCAGGTTCCTTTTGGGTGATACATGTCTTTAAGGGGAAAAACCCCTCCTGTCAGGGAGTTGTGCAGGGCCAGAAGGTCCCTTCTTAGCCTCCTTTCCTTCAGGCTGAGCCCCTTTCCCAGCTCCCTCAGCTGCTCTCAAACAAAAAATTCACATGGGGGATCAGGGTTCCTTTTTCCCCAGGTAATCTCAGGATTTTAGGAGAAGCTTGGTTTTCAGCAATTCTTGGCTGTGAGGATGGGGAAGCCCTGGTTGCCCAGAGGAGCTGTGGCTGCCCCTGGATCCCTGGAAGTGTCCAAGGCCAGGCTGGACGGAGCTTGGAGCAACCTGGGCTCACGGAAGGTGTCCCTGCCATGAACTTTAAAATAGATGAACTTTAACTCCTTCCAGCCCAAAGTGTTCTGGGATTCCATAGTTCTGTGACTCCTAATGCTTCCCGTGAGGAAACAGTACCTCTGGACACTTTTAGGAGACCTGACTTTCAGGTTTCACTATTCAGCATTCCCAACCTCTCAGCTCTGAGTTAAGGGCTAAAATGACACAATTCTGATTTTACTGAGTGCAGCATCTGCTGGAAGTTCAACGTTGTTAGTGAGCATTTGGGCTGTGAATAATCTACAGCAATGAGAGGTCTGGGCAAAGCCCTGGTGAGGGGGGAAAGTGGGATTTCAGCTGAGCAGAGCTCTTTGTCAGGAGAGGGAATTGAGATGGCCCTGCTCTGGCACAGGACACCTGCCCTCAGAGCCCGGGTTAAACACCAGGGGAAGGACACTGTTATCTCCCCAAACAGGCAGCAGCCACAAGTGCTGCTGCAGCATCCTCAGGGAAGAGGCAGGAAGGGGAATTAAAGCCGACACACAATTAGAATAGAGTTTGCAAGTGCTCCTGGAATCCTGGAGAAAGCAAATGGAAATCAGGCAGAAGCTATTTCTAGGCTGAATTTGGGGGTGAAAGACGCAGAAATAGGCTTTTGCTAAGGACTAAATTCAAATCCTCCCAAGAATCCAAATTTAGTGTTTAAGGCTCCCAGTGTCTGTGTGCCAGCTCGCACAGCCTGGCTGCACAAGGGAAAGAAATACAAATATCATCATCAGGAGAGACTCGTGGCAATTAGCTGGGATGAACCTGAGGAGCTGTGCCTGACTCCCAGCTCCGGGAGCCCTCGGAATCTTCATGCAGCTAAAGCCAGGCTGAGGGGCTCAGCACCTCTGGGAAATGTTATCTTTGAGGAGGAGGCTGCCTTATCTCGTTGCCATCACTCTTATCTGGTGCGGGTGACAGCATCAACCAGCAGGTGCTGAACTCATCCACGGCCACGGGGCAGCGAGAGGGAAAAGAACTCGAGGGAAGCGGGAGCGGGAATTCTGCAATCTCAGCCAGTCAGGAGCTGCGGTGTTCCCAGGCGTGCGCCGGGCACGGGCTGCACTCCCAGCTCCGCAGGGCCCTGCAAGCACACAAAGAGCGGCTGAGCACGGGCTGATCCCGCCGGGAATGCGGCCTTGGCGGTCGGTGCGGGGATGGGCACCTCAGCAGTCACATGCCATTAGCAGGTACGCGGAGCAGCGAGGCAGTGCCCCGTTCCCCGCTCCTCCTCCTCCTGCTCGGTGCCGGGAGGCATCGGGAGCACACGAGGTCTCCCAGCCCCAGCACAGCAGCTCTGGTCGCTGCCATGGCACCTCCTGCTCCTTCCAGATAATCAGACAAAACCAAACCATGTCCAACCCGCTCCTGTCGATCTGCTGGAATGTACAACTCTACCCGAAGGTTTTCACCTCAAAGGATCTTTAGGTAAAGGAGTAGCTGCATCTGCTGCCGAGGAGCTGAGTCCCTGTCAGGGGAATGTCACAGCTCGGAACCGCCCGCAGTCCCTGCAGGGGGTCAGCCCAGGACACAGCGAGGAACCTTTAACTGCCTTCCGTGGGGACTGTCCACCTCCGAGGGACATTTCTGTCATCACTCAAGCCAGCCTCTGCCTGTCACCCCCGGGAAGCCACCCTGGCCTGTTTGCCACCGAGATTCTGGCTCCAACCAACACCCCCGGGATGGTGCGAGTGTTTCCAGCTAATGCAGCAGCAAGGTCGCTGCTTCCCACTGAACACCCCAGGAAGATCCCTGCCTGGTCACCCTGGGAATGTGAGGGTTAAATGCCCTTCACCAGTGAACCCTGAGCTCTCACCCAGCCATCCCCCTGGGAATGGCTTTGGAGAGGGGCCCTGGAAACCCACCTAGAAGAGCTTCTCGTAGCACTTGTCGCAGTGGACAATGTCCCGGTGGATGAATATTTTATCCAGCAGATCTCCCATTGCTTTGTGGCAAATTCCACACTGCCGAAGGAAAAACAAGGAGGTTGGACAACAGCCAAAACCCCACGCAGGAGCAGCAGAAGGGAGGGGGCAGAGGTCTCTGCATCATTCTATTAAAAGGTGAGGATGCAACTTTTGAGGCTGCACTTTCCTACATCAGCCAAATGTCCCTGCAGGCCTCTTCCTCCCACACTCCCCATCCCTCCTCCTCCCACCCTCCCCACATCCCCACACACTTTCCTTGGAAACCCTGCAGGGTTTGAGGATTCAGCCACCTCCACTAGAGCACAAAGCAGCAAATCTGCCCCAAGGACAGTGGGGCAAGGACATGAGGGTGTTCTGATGATGCTGCCAATAATAAAGAATTCTCCTTGTTCTAACATTTATTCAAGGACCTGGAAAGCTTCTGGGGACACCTGTGACTGCCTGACTGTTTTTGTCCCAGTGTGAGGTAAGGATCTGGCCCACCCCATGTATATCCCTCTGAAAGCCTGGGGATGGAATTTGCAGGAAGATCCCTGCTCCCAGGCCTGCCATTCCCAGCAGACAGGCTCTGGGGCTTACCCTGAAGCAGTACTCATGGCAGTGGATGTTCAGGTGCTCGATGATGATCTTGGGGCAGTCTCGGATCTCCCGGCTGCAGTAGCTGCACAGGGGCTCGCTGGACCTGCGAAGAACAGGGCAGTGGATTCCTCTGTGATGCTCTGCTTCCAGTCCCAGCACTGGTGCCAGGGGTTTATCCCAGCCATCAGCACTGCTGTCCATCAGCAGCCTGCTCCCACAGGTGTGACTGTGTGAGTGACAGCACAGGGGACTGTGCTGTCCCACAGCAGTGGGGCAGGACAGATCTCAGAATCCTACAGTTGTGGATTCATGGAATGGTTTGGGTTGGAAGGACCTTAAAGCTCATCCAGTTCCACCCCTGCCATGGCAGGGACACCTTCCACTAGCCCAGGCTGCTCCAAGCCCCAGTGTCCAACCTGGCCCTGGACCTTTCCAGGGATCCAGGGGCAGCCACAGCTGCTCTGGGCGCCCTGTGCCAGGGCCTGCCCGCCCTCCCAGAGGAGAATTTCTTCCCAATATCCCACCTAACCCTTCCTCAGTCAGTGAGAAGGCATTCCCTTTTGTCCTGTCACTCCAGGCCCTTGGAAATAATTCCATTTTTTCTTGCGGGCTCCCTTCAAGCACTGGAAGGCCACAATTAGATTACCACAAAGCTTCTCAGCCCCAGAATAAACAATCCCAATTCTCAGCCTTTCCTCACAGGAGAGGTGCTCCATCCCTCTGATCACCTTGGTGGCCTGCTCTGGACTCTGACTTGGAGTCCCTGTCACTGTATTTCCATTGACTGTGCTGCTGTTCCACCAAACACACTGCAGTGTCCTCAAAAAGCAAACCCTTACAATCATTTCTGATTGAGAATTTGATGAACCTGCCCAGGGCAGCCCCACCCCGTCCTACCTGTGCAGGGGAGCACTGGACAGGTAACTGTGGTGGCTGTAGCTGCTTCTCTCCAGGTCACTCAAATCCACAAGGCTGCCACTGTGGAAGGAAGGAGGCAAATATCAGCACTTGGCAGTGATATGTGGGAAGAGAATTTTGGATGGGATCATAATCCAGTGATTGGGAATATCCTGGCTACCTGTTCCTTGGGGAGAATGTCCTCCAAGTGCCTTCTTGGGACACAAAGAGGAACCTTTAAGTACCCCCAGAGAGGACTCTCCAGGCAAAACTCCCCTGGCCTCACAAGGGCCCTCATGTTTACATCTGGCCCCTACAAATAGCAGCTTTTCACTGCTGAAACTCCAAATCCTGCACTACTGTGCAGGAAAAGGCACGGAGCACATCCCTGGTTTCACCCCTCACCCAGCTGAGCGTTCCCTCTCTGCCTGAGTTTCCTGGATATTTGGCTTATCTTTGGCTGCTGACAGCAGCTTTGGTGAGCTCTGGGACAGGCTGGAGATTCAGGGAGTGCACTCAGCTCCCCCAGGGATGCCAGCAGAGCGCTGAGGGCAGATAATGCCTGCAGGGAGCATCAAACTGGTGCCACATCACTGTGAGGATGATGTGCATAGGGCCAAATTCTGCTGTTGTCACACTGGGACCATTCTGGAGCAGCCTCACTTGAGCAGAACTCAAAAGACTGAAGATTTAAGCTTGAAAATGGTACAATTTAACTTCTTAGAAGTCATATAATGAAGTTTTTCCAGTGAGAGCCCTCACTTTCCACATTCTCCTCATGCATTCCAGTTATTGTTTACAGGTGCACAGTGAAGCCTCCCAGTGCCAAACCTGCAGTGTGGTGTTTTCACCCACCTCAGAGACCAAGCCACACCAGGAGGAGCTTCCCTGTCCCCTGGGAGCAGTGGGACACAGGTCCTGCTGTCACCAGCACAGCGGGAGGAGAGGGCAGGACCCCACCGAGCAGAACCCACCCTCCCAGTGACCCCCACCCCGGGCTGATCAGCTCCAGCTGCTCCTCCATCCTGGTGGGATGTGTGAGGTGGCTCTGCACGCCTGTGTGACACACGGGTGTGACACCTGGCAGTGACACCTGGCAGTGACACCTGGCAGTGACACCGGCTGTCCCCGACGCTCCCTACCTGCCGTGGCGTGGCGAGGCTGCAAAGCCGCCGGTGTTCACGTACTCCTTGACAAAGAGGATCCCTCTCCTGGGAAAACGGGAAGCATTTGCATGAGAAAGGAGCGGCTGGGGCTCGGGAGAGCCGGGCAGGGCCCGCGTGTGCCCCGGACACGGAACGCGTGCGGGACCGGCTCGGGGCGAGCGGGATGCTGTTGTTCTGGGATAAACCCTGCATATCGAGCACTGCTGCTAAATAACAGCTCCTCTAATTACCCCACCAAAACAAATCGAGTTAATTGGAAAGAATGGGATGGATAATGTAACCCTTTCATCCAGTTATGCGTTTGAGGGATGAGTCTTTCCCAGCTCCCGTCAGGATTAGGCACACAATGGGCACGGGGAGCGCTCCCAGCTCCCCCGTCAGCACCGAGCCCTGTGGCACGGCGCTGCTTCCAGGGGCTGCTCTGCCTCGGGAATATCTCCAGTGTTTTCAGCCACTGTGTAAACTGCTGCTGCTTGGCTGGGGATGTTTTTACCTCCCTTGCATATTCCTGCCTTTTTCCAATCCCAGCTCCAGAATTCCATGTCCCACCCTGGTGCAGCTCTGTGCAGGCTGAGAGGAGCCCTGTGCCCCCCACCCTGAGCCTGCAGCCCTGACAGGAATTAATCAGCCTTTTTCCATGGTGCATTTCCACTGCTGCCTAAAAGCTGGGATTAATCCTCCCTTCTCACACTAAGACTTGTCATGGCTAAGGAAAGAAAACTCTTTTTTTTCCTTAAACTGAGCACGGGCTCTTTCTACATCATGGAGTCATGGAATCATTAATGTTGAAAAAGACCCTTAAGATCATCAAATCCAACCATCAATTAGTGCCACCACCATGGTCACCACCAAACCATGTTCCCAAGTGTCACATCCACATATTTTCTGGACACTTCCACCACCAACCTCAAACTCCCCTGACCCAGCCTGGGGCCGTTCCCTCTCCTCCTGTCCCTGTTCCCTGGAGCACAGCCCGACCCCCCCGGCTATCCCCTCCTGTCAGGAGCTGTGCAGAGCCACAAGGTCCCCCCTGAGCCTCCTTCTCTCCAGGCTGAGCCCCTTCCCAGCTCCCTCAGAAGCTCCTGAGGCTCCAATCCCCTTCCCCAGCTCCGTTCCCTTCCCTGGACATGCTCCAGCCTCTCAGGGTCTGCCTTGTCCTGAGGGGCCCAGAACTGACCCCTGGATTCCATGTGGGACCTCAGCAGTGCCCAGCAGGGGACAATCACTGCCCTGACCCTGCTGGGCACTGTGGGTGACACCAGGCAGGTGCCAAAGCTGGAGTTCCCCACAAGCAGGATGTGAGGGGACTGTGCCCCCCTCGGTTGTTTACCCGGCAGTGCTGGAGTCAGGCTGGTACCCAGAGCTGTGGTGGGAGCTGTGGAGCCTCTCACTGGAACTGGAGAGGAGCCTGTGGCGAGAGGGAGAAGTCTGTGAGCCATGGCAGGATCCAAACTGGCAGCCAGGAGAGCGGCTGCCACTGCTGGGAGGGCAGATGGACACACAGCCCTTTGCCAGACCTTGTCATGGACCAAACCAATCCCTCTCTCCTTCTACCTCTGGCACAGGACAGAGATCCTGTCCTGGAGAAGGGATCTGGGGAAGCCTCTCTTGAAGGGCCATGAGCCAGAAGATCCAATGAGATCTTCCAGTGAGGATGGGCTGAGCGAGTGGGAGCCTGACTGGGAGCAGCCGGGAGGAGAAAGGGCACAGGAGGAATTGCAGGAGATGGGAACATTCCCAAGGCCAATGGAACTGTCCCCAGCTCAGTCATTTGAAGGAAGAATGCAACAAAACTATGGAAAGCAGCTCTTCCATCTGCCCAGCAAAGAGACCTGAATGAGGCTGAGCTTTCCTGGAGCCAATCCAAGGCTCTTGTGCCTCCCCTTCTCCCCCACACCCACTCCTTGTTACAGACCCCTCAGCCTTGCACTGGTGGCTGCATGGAGCATCAGACAGCACATGGGTGGGCTGGCACTGCCAGGAGGGACTGCAGGGGCCCAGGATAATGGTATTCCATCCTGGATACCTCCTGCCCCTTCCAACAGCCTTGTTGTGGGAGCAGTTCTGTCATTTAACCCTTGGCATTCTGGGGACAGTGACCCTCTCTCTTTGCTGTGATCTCTGTTTTCCTGTAGCAAAGGCCAGGAACCAGCCAGGAACCAGCTCCCCATTCTCCTGTCCCTCTCTTCTGGCCTCCCACACAGTGAAAAATCTGCAGGGATTTTTCTGGAGGTATCCCAGACCCTGTGCTAGGCAGCTCTAGCTAGGAATGGTTTAAGAGCTGGTCTGTGCCTCTGGAAAATGCATCCACTCCCTGGAAACCAATCCTCCCTCTCTCAGCTCTTGGCTTTGCCTGCTGCCTCCTGTGTCATAAATTCTGGGAAATTCCCCTCGGAGCCCTCGTGCCTCCCCGTTTACCTGGAGCTGTTAGAGTTTAAGCTGTCCATGTAGAACGGCACCCTGTGGCTTCTCTGGGACATGGACATGGTGGGATCTCTGGGAAGGGAGTCATGGCTGGGGAGAGGAAGTGGAACAGTCTCAAGCTCTGAGTTTGGGCACCTGAGGGAGCCTCACACAGGGTGGGAATCTCAGCTGGAATCTCCCTGCTGGGCACTGACCCCTCCCACTCCACGGCACACCCAGGGAATCAGCAAATGGGTCAGGACACCTGGGCACTGAGGAAGTGTGGCACTGGGAGTTCCTTGCTTTGGGAAGCTGGGACCCCAGCCCTGCACTCACCGTCCTGCAGGGGGGCTGAAGTCCCCGTGCCCCCTGGCACTGTCATACCAGCTGCTCCTGGGGCTGCTGCTCCCAGAATAAACACTCCCTCTGGGATCCGGGCTGGGCCTGCTGGGGGGACACAAAGCCCTGAGCACGCAGCAGCAGGAATCTCTGGAGTCACTGCCAGCTCCTGGCACTGCCCTGGCACAGCAGTGCAATCCCTGTCCCTGAAAGTGTCCAGGCAATGTGTGGATGTGGCTTGGTGGTGACCATGTGACACAGCTGATGATCACAGAGGCCTTTTCCAGCCATGGGGACTCCATGATTCCATGATTCCATCATGCATTCCCCCATGCTCTGCCCATTTCCCCTGTGCCAGGTCTGTGCTCCACAGGGACAGCAGGCTCCAAACCCAACACCTCAGCAAAGCCAAAGCATTCCCAAATGGATTGCCTGGAGAAACTGTGGCTGCCCCATTCTTGGAAGTGTCCAAGGCCAGGCTGGATGGCGCTTGGAGCAGCCTGGGACAGTGGAAAGTGTCCCATGCCAGCAGCTTTCCCTGTCTCTGCATCCTAAACCCTCCACCCCCAAACCCTCATCCCCAAAGCCCATCCCCAAATCCCCATCCCCAAATCCCCATCCCCAAATCCCATCCCCAAATCCCCACCTCCTGGTGCTGAACACCTGGCTGTCCACGTAGGCTGGAATCCTGTGGCTGGGCACGGAGCCTCCCAAGGATTGGCGTTCCTGGAGCAGGGGCACGGGGGGCTGGGGCTCGTGGGCACTGGGAACACCCTCCTGGGAGCTGAAGTCAGACCTGCTGAAGAATTAAAACCAGTTTGACCATGAAGCCAAGGGGTGTCTGTTCAGGGTCTGCTCAGGGTGGGTCCTGCCACTTCCTACAGGGAACAGGGAGACAGGGACACCGTGGTGTTAACAGAACCACAGGATCAGGGAATTCCAGAATCCCACAATGGTTTGGGTTGGGAGGGACTCCAAGTTCATCCCATCCCACCCCTGCCATGGCAGGGACACCTCCCACTGTCCCAGGCTGCTCCCAGTGTCCAGCCTGGCCTTGGGCACTGCCAGGGATCCAGGGGCAGCCACAGCTGCTCTGGGCACCCTGTGCCAGGGCCTGCCCACCCTGCCAGGGAACAATTCCCAATTCCCAATCTCCCATCCAGCCCTGCCCTCTGGCAGTGGGAGCCATTCCCTGGGTCCTGTCCCTCCATCCTTGTCCCCAGTCCCTCTGCAGCTCTCCTGGAGCCCCTTCAGGCCCTGGCAGGGGCTCTGAGCTCTCCCTGGAGCCTTCTCCTCTCCAGGTGAGCACCCCCAGCTCTCCCAGCCTGGCTCCAGAGGGGCTCCAGCCCTGGAGCAGCTCTGTGGCCTCCTCTGGACTCTCTCCAGCAGCTCCAGGTCCTTCTGATGCTGAACTGCAACAATTCCTGTGGGAGATCCTGCAGGGCTGTGCTCCTTCCAGGGGGAAAGGTGGCACTGGCAGAGCCTGTATTGGCTCCTGAATTCCCCAAGCCAGGAAATGAGTGTTTGGATGCCTTGGGCAGGCCAGGAAGGAGACCTGGAGGCTGTGAGGATGTCCTGGTGCCCCAGCTCCGTACCTGTCCCGGCGTGGCTCAGACTCGTCTGCGTGTGGAATCTCTGGAGCTGGGATGCTGCTTCCTTCAGGAACAGAGCTGGACCTGCCAAGACATGAGACCTTTCCAGTCTGTGGAAGCACCCTGAGCACAGAATTCCTGTGGGATGGAGATGCAGCCCCTGGAGAACCTCCTGCCTCAAGGGAAAAGAGCAATATCCCTGCATGGAAATGTGCCAGATGGAGTCATGGAATCATGGAATTGTTTAGGTTGGAAAAGCCCTCTAAGACCATCAAATGCAACCACCCAGCACTACCCAAGTCCTCAAATAACCCAAAGTGATGTGAAAAAAACCAGATGGAAAATCCAGACCTCTTAAGAAGCAGGGCTGAAAGGAAGGACCCCAACCATGGCACCTTTAGTGCCTCCTCCAGAGCCCCCTGCAGCAAATTCCCCACATCCTCCCACCAGGAAAAGCAGCCCCATGATCACTCTTGCCTTCTTGCACTGGTTTCCTCACTCTGCACACAGGATGACATTCCCATGTCCCTGTCCCTGCTCCCAGCAGTGTCCTGGGAGTGCAGCTCAGACCTGGGGAGAAGAACACTCTGGTCACCCTCTGACTCCCAGGTGTTCTCACTGACACACCTGGGAGCGAGCCCAGTTTAACCAAGAGCCTCAATTCTTCCACTTGAGGTGGAAAATACGGACAAAAGAAAGGAAATCAGTCCATAAAGTCCTCCCACGTGGACACCCAGCCCTGACTGGGGAAGTTCAAAACCAGACCCAGCGTTACTATGGAGCCCAATGCCAAATTTTATTGCTTATTGCCTCTCCCTAGACACCCTCTGCTCCCAAATTTAAAGTCTAGGAAGCAACTCCTGGCAGTCCAGCTGGACAGGGTTTGATGGCTCCAGCTAAGGAGGATCTTTTCTCCCAGGTTTTCCTATAAAATCATGGTAAAAGGTTCATCCAGTAGAAGCAGCACTAGAATCAGGCCCAAGAAGGCCCCAGGTTGCATTAGAGGAGGTTTAGGTTGGATATTGGGAAAAATTTCTCCATGGAAAGGGCTGTCATTTCCTGGAAACGTTCAGGAAATGTGTGGGTGTGGCACTTGAGGCCATGGGTTAGTGCTGAGCATGGTGATGGTGCTGGCTGATGCTTGGACTTGATCCAAGAGGTCTCCTCCAACCTTAACAATTCTATGAAAAGGAGAACCTGGGAGGATATTTATCAGCAGGGGGAAGATGCCCAAGGAATGCCCCCTCATCCCACAGGAAAAGGCAGGGGGAATATCCCATTCCTTACCCAGCCCTGCTGGGCTCAGTGGGATCCTTCAGCCTGGGGGGCTCTGGGGGGCTGGCATGGCCAGGAGCTCCTTGGCCCCTCTCAGTGAGGCTGGCTGAGTCCAGAAACCTAAACCAGAGATCCAGGATTGGGAAAATCCATGCTGGGATGGGCAGAAACACATTCCCTGGAGAGGAGCAGGCCAGGAGCAGGAGCCAGTCTGGCCAGAGCCATTCCAAACATCCCAGACCACCAAGGTCAGACATCCCAGACCACCAAGGCTAGACATCTTGCATCACCAACCCCAGAGATCCCAAATCACCAACCCCTGACATCCCAGGTCACCAACCCCAGAGATCCCAGATCACCAACCCCAAACATCCCAGATCACCAAGCTCAGACACCCTGGATCACCAACCCCAGACATCCCAGTCCCCCCAGCCCTCACCTTGTCTCATCCCAGTAGGGCTGCTGGTGGGATGGGCCCTCAGGATTCGTGGAGCTGCTCCTCTCCTCATAGCCCAGGACAGAGCTGGAAACCAGAGCCACACCCATCACATCCCTAAAAACTGGCACCTGGAGCCTGGCACTGCTCTGCTCTCCAGGCCAGGCTTGTGCCAGCCTGCACTGGGCTTTTCCCTGGGACAGTCCCTGTCCCTGTGTCCCAGCTGCTCCCAGCTCCCTGCTGCTGCTCCAGCATCCCTGGATTACCAGGGAATGGAAAGGGAGTGACTGAACCCCACTGAGAACACAGGAGGAGGAAAAATCTGGAGTGCCTGGCTGCTCTCAAAGGAGATGGAGGGGGACACAACACAAAGCTCCTGCTTTATTTAAACCTCAGTTGTTTCCATCCTTGGGAGAAAAGCAGGAGAAGGAGCCTCTTTCTGGGCCTGCCCATTCAGGCTTCCCTTAATCCTCAGAATTGTTCCTACACCCACTAAACTCACCCTGCTCTTACCTTTTAAAGGAATATTCTGTGTCCTCAATATGCACAGGGGCTCTCTCAGTGGGATGAGAAGGGACATCAGGCTGCAAGGGTGACCTGGCAAAAAAACGGGGAATTTAGAGCTTCCAAAAATTCCCAGGGGATTTGTTTGGAACAGCAACACTGCACTTTGTATCAGCCCAGGAAACAGGAAAGAATTGTCTCAGAGAATTGGTTTTGCCTCAGAAAAACCCATTTTCCATCCTAACCAAGAGGAGGAGAGGCTGCTGCTGGAACTGAGGTGGTTACTGGGATTAAATTCCCACACATCTCCATACAGGAATATCCTGTCTGTCCCAGCATGGAGCACCTGGACAAAGCACAACAGGAGTAACTTTGGGGAAGACATTCCTACATCACCAGCAGCAGCTCCAGGCCGTGGATCCTCCTCAGCTCAGCTCAGGGGGCTGAATTCATTTCATAGAATCCAGGAATCATGGAAAGGTTTGGGTTGGAAGGACCCTAAAGCTCATCCAGTGCCACCCCTGCCATGGGCAGGGACACCTTCCACTGTCCCAGGGTGCTCCAAGTCCCAGTGTCCAACCTGGCACTGAAACCTGCTCACCTCAATGCCTTTGTTGGGCCAATACAGGGAAAAGAATCCCAAAATAATGGACAAGGGAGGGAAGCAGCTCCAGGGAGATCAGTGCTGCCACAGCAGCAATTCCTCCCTGCCCATGCACCCCTGGCAATGTCAGGGGAGCAAAGGCTCTGAAATCCTGTGGGATGGAGGCACTGAAGGCAGTGCTAAGGCTGCTGAATCTGCTCCCAGCATCCCAGGGGCTGGAAAAGCCCTCCAGGATCATCGAGTCCCACCTGTGACCCATCCCCACCTTGTCCCCAGCCCAGAGCACCGAGTGCCACCTCCAGGCCTTCCTTGGACACCTCCAGGGATGGGGACTCCAGACCTCCCTGGGCAGCCCCTGCCAAGCCCTGAGCACCCTTTCCATGAAGAAATTCCTCCTGAATTCCCAGGCTGCCTCTCTGGGAAGAAGTTGTGTAACAGTGAGCAGAAAGATGCTGTTCCCACTGTTTACCCACACAGCATTTCCCTTTTCCAGTTGCTTTGTTGCCCAGTTTGGATTCTAATCCCAGCTCTACTCTTGCTTATTCCCAGCCCAGCTCCCTCTGGAAGCAGAGGGTGCCAGCCCCAGGCCCTGTGCAGGGTCACACCTGGTGTCCCCCTGGGAGGGCTCGGAGGGACGGAGCAGCGTCCCCGGAGCATCCTCAGGTGTGTGCCAGGAGCCAGAGCTGCACCTGGGAGAGAAGGGCGTTGGTCCCAGCAGGAAGCTCAGCAAGAGAACGCCAAGAAGTAAAAATATCCACCACGAGGTTTTCCTGGCTCCAGGAAAAGGTGTCCTTCTCCTGGCTCTTTTCCTCCCTCCTGCTTAGCCATGGGGATTTCCTGAAGGGCTGAGCCCCAGATCCAACCCACTCGCCCTCGTGTGAGGAAAGCAGCTGGAAGAGCCCAGGCCTTTAGAGCTGCTGGGTCAGGCCCACCTGCCTCTGCAAGGGCTGCTCCCAGAGCTCATCCACAGGGCACTCCTGGGTCAGGAGAAACACCCCTCCCCATTCTAAAATGAAGGAGAAAAAGGGAATTTTCCACTTACTCTGGTGGGTAAAACCCATTCTTGGCTTCTGTGTGCTCAGGAAAACTGGAAAAGAGAGACACAACTTGAGGAATGTTCTACAGTGACCTTCCCATGCATTTCATAGAGGAGAGAGCAGCTCTACAAAGCCCATGTGGAATCTGTTTCCCCATCAGTAAATACCCATCCCAAGATTCCAGCCAGCTCCCGGATTTATGGAGCAGTTTATGGATTGTGCAGTGCCCAAGGCAGGGATCCCACAGTGACTCTTTTACCTTCCATTCGTGGGAGCCCTGGTGGCTCTGGGGGCCCCTTCATCCCATGGGAACCTCTCAGGCTTTTCCTTCAGAGCTTTGTCACTAGAAAAAAAAAGGAAAATTCCACTGAAAATGGGACTTGTCAGCATTTGTAATGTATCATCCTAGAGAATTCTGCTGATATTTGGTTGGGGAACAAAATGGGATTAAATCTGTCCGTCAGGATGGGCAGGGCTGCATTCCTGAGCCCAGTGGGTCTGACTGCAGATCATGGAACCATGGCCCAAGACCAGCAGGAGCCACCAGCCAGCAAGGACCAGCAGAGCCCTCAGAGGTGGGACAGCTCCAGGGAAGGGCAGCGGGAGGCAAAGGGAGCAGCAAAATAAAGGGAAATGCAGGGAGGGGAGTGTTCAGGGAGGGGAGTGTTCAGGGGGGAGAATCCCAGAGCAGGGAGGGAAGGGAGGAGATCTCTGCCAGGCTGCAGCTTTGCCAGCAGATGCTGCTCCTGGAGTGCAGCCCAGCCCGGGCTGGGGGACACCAGGAGCAGGGAGCTGCTGCTCCCCAGCAAATCCAGGGTCAGCAGCACAGAGCAGCCCCTGCCCATTCCTTACCCCTCTCCACGCTGGGACACCGCTTCCAAGGAGAATTCCCCATGCAGGGCCGGCCTGTCCTCACCATCCCTGCAGGGAAAACAGCAGGAGCCTGAGGGAGGGGGATGAGGAGCCACAGGAGCTGCACAGAAAGGGCTGCAGGTCTGGATTCTGATTCCCAGCACAGGGCTGGGCAATGTCCAAACTGTGGCAGGCCCTTGGCTTCCATCTGGGAATGTTTCCTCCCAGATGCTTCTGCCCCTTCCCTGGAATTCCCTGTGTGGTGTTTGCTGTTCTGGGTCCTGGAGGATTTTGTGTCTCCAGGGAATCCCCCCAGGCAGAGCTGAATTCCCCATCCTGCCCTCAGGGGATCCCGAGGCTGCTGCAGGGCCTCCAGACCCACCTGATTTCAGCAGAAGTGGAGATTTCCCCCAGAGTGTCACTCAGGGATGGGGATGTTTGGCTCCTGCTGCCTGGCTTGGGACTGCAAGAGAGGACAAAGGACAAAATTGTCATTCCTGGTCAAACCAGCTCCAGCTGCAGCAAATCTACCCTGCACTGGAGTGTTCCTTATGGGAATGAAGAAAATGGGAATGAATCATCACTCTTCTCAATCCATTCACTGGCAAAGTCATCTTCTCAGAAGCAATTTTAAATTAAAAGCACAGATTTTGCCAGGAATTTCCACTTTCTACAGTGGCACACCAGTAAAAGCACCAGGACAAGGGCAGCAGCCAAAGTGCTGCTTGCAGTCAGAACTATTCCACCTTTTTATACACCAGGCATGGATTAAGTAAAAAACATTGGAAAACAACTAAAAATGATTCCCTTATACCTGTTTGGCAAGAAAAGGGCTTGGAGCAACCTGGGACAGGGGAAGGTGTTCCTGCCCATAGGGGTGGGACTGGGTGGGCTTTAAAATCCTTCCAACCCAAAGCAGTCCAGGATTCTACATTTGGCTTTTTTCCTTTTGGGTTTTGAGCCCCTCTGTCAGGATATTGCCAGATCCTGCCACGGGTTTCAGCCACAGAACCTTTATTAAGAGCTGCCTGCATCCAGGAAGGGTTTCCCAGGGAAAGATGGGTTTGGTTCCTCCCCTTTCCAGAGTGGTGCCCACAGAGGTCTCTGACCTTCAGCCCAAACCCATCCTGGCTGTGCTGGAACTCTCACCTGGGGGGAGAGGCTGCTGCTGCCTTTGGCTCATCCCAGGAAGACCCAGGGCTGGCTTTTCTTAGCCCGTTAGCGCTGACAAAAAAAAAAAAAAAAAAGAGAACAAATTAACAAATCAACAAAACATTAACCCAGGTGATTTTTAGGAGTTTCTCCCATGGGAGCACAAATGCTGCTTTGTGCCCACAGCTCCTGTGCTGCCTCCTGAGCAGTGTCCCTGTGCTCTGTGGCACTGCTGCCACTCACATCTGCCTTTCTGCTCGGCTTTAGAAACTGATCCTCCCCATTTATCCCAGCTGGAGCTGCTTCTATCCCCAGTGTTTCCTGGGAGAAACTCTGCACGCGTGGTTGTGTTTGGACAGCTGCTAAGTGCAGTTTTCCCCAGGGCTGGCAAAGCCTGGGATCAGACACCCCCCCGAGCAGTGAGTACCTGCTGCTGTCCGGAGCACGCGCGGCTGGACCCGGCGCGGTCGGACTCCTCCTCCGCTGCCCTTCCTCCTCTTCTATCTCAATTCTTTCCACAGGGAGAAAGAGACAAATGGCCCATCATTTCCTCTTCTCTGTGCCTTTCCAGGCAGTTTATCCCTGTGCTCCCCCAGCCATGGTTTCCCTGTTTCCTGAGCAGGTTATTGCTGCTGCTCCTGCTCCCTGTGCTCCTGCTGAGCATCCCAAGGGGCAGCAGGCAGCCAGCTCAGGGGGATTTCTGGGATTTTCCACACAGCATCAGCTGAGTTCTTGGACTCCAGAGTGTGGGAATCAGAAAAACAGAAACTTCCACAGGTACTGAAGGGTTTGACCTGCAGCCATGGGAGAAGCTTGGGTTGATGTAAAAATACAATACACAGATATTAAGCAGGAAAATGATAAACCTCTGTTCCTACAGTTGTAAGTAAGAGTATGCCTTAAGTAAGTGAGAAACTGTATGGGCAAGATGGTGAAGGGTTTATAGTGTAGTCATATAATTGCATAGAGTAAGCTGAGAGTTTAGAAGTTACAACAGAAACATCTGAGTGCTTGTGAGACAGAAGCCCATCAGGCAAAAGTATCTGCAGTGCAGCAAAATTAAATAAAAGTGACAAGTTAGAAAAGCAAACTAAACCTTGTAACATCTGCTCATTAGATCAGAAGGTTCTATATTGTCTTGTAACAAAGAACTTGTGACTACTCTGAGCTATGGCTGACTACTTACTCCTCTAAAATCTCACAGCCTCTGAGACTGATGTTTATCCGAGCAATAAATCGTTCTGAGCTCAGAAACAGCCCCATCCCTTCATTACTAACAGTGACAGTGATACCAGAGGGAGCCCTGGGCACGTTTCCCTGTCCCACTGACAGCTCTAGGAGGGAGATGCCTGAGGAGCATTCTCCTGGCTGGCTGCAGCAGCTTCCCAGGAAACAGGGAGGCTGTGAAAAAAACAATCGTTTAGGGAACTTTTTTCAGGCTTTCTCCCCAGTGTCAGGCTGCCCACAACCCAAAGCACCATCAGGATTGCATTCCCAGTTTTTCCAACACTGTTTCTCCCAAAAAACCAGCGGGATCCAACCCCCAGGATCCTTTTCCAAGGAATTGTTCTTCCTGTGCTGTGAAACTCCTGGGGTCTGCTGCCCCAGCCTGGTACATGCACCCAGCCCAGCAGTGCTCCCCGAGGCCCAGCACCTACCTCTTGGCAAACAGGGGTGGGAATTCCTGTGTTGGGCTGCTGTGGAGGAAGGATCAAGGAGCAGTTAAAGGATGGGAGGGAAAGACACTCCCTGGGGAGGGGCAGAGCCCCCCCAGACCCTGCCCCAGGTGTTCTGTCACCCCTCTGGGCAGAGCTGGCCCCAGCCAGGGGTGTCACACCAATGAAATAATGCAGCAAAACTGCAGAGAGCAGCTGCAGGACTGAGGCTGAAAATGGGACCCTTGATTGCCTTAGGGAATTAGGGACTCCCATGGATTTTCTTTTCTGGAAGTTTCATCCCTCTCAATGAGGAATACCTGGAGGATTTCCCAGTTCTGCAGAAACCTGCAGATACCATGGAATCATGGGAAGGTTTGGGTTGGAAGGACCTTCAAGACTTTCCAGCCCCACCCCTGCCATGGCAGGGACACCTCCCACTGTCCCAGGCTGCTCCCAGTGTCCAGCCTGGCCTTGGGCACTGCCAGGGATCCAGGGGCAGCCCCAGCTGCTCTGGGCACCCTGTGCCAGGGCCTGCCCACCCTGCCAGGGTACAATTCCCAATTCCCAATCTCCCATCCATCCCTGCCCTCTGGCAGTGGGAGCCATTCCCTGGGTCCTGGCCCTCTGCAGCTCTCCTGGAGCCCCTTCAGGCCCTGGCAGGGGCTCTGAGCTCTCCCTGGAGCCTTCTCCTCTCCAGGGGAGCACCCCCAGCTCTTTCCTTGTCGGGAAGGAGCTCCAGCCCTTGGAGCTCTGTGGCCTGTGCTTGGCTGCTGTGTTGGAGAGGCTCCCCCCAGCTCCAGCAGCCCCTCCCTGGCTCCTGTCCCACTCCCAGCCCGGGACTCACCCGTTGCTCTTCCTGGCCGCGGACAGGACGTAGGCGCGCTCGCGGCCGGCCGAGCGCCGCAGGACGCTGTTGGCAGCCTCCGTCCTGGAGGGAGGGACAGGGACAGGGACAGGGAAGGGGTCACACCCTGCTCACCCTGCTGCTCCCGCCTGGCTGGAGCCTTGGACGGGCAAGGAACAACCCGCTGGAGGCTGGGCTAAGCCTGAGCGAGCTCCTGCGCTCCGGGGAGCAGCTTTCATGGAATCATGGAATGGGTGAGGTTGGAAAAGGCCTTTAGATCATCCAGTCCAGCCATCAGCCAGCACCACCACCATGGTCACCACAACCCACGTCCTCAAGTGCCACAGCCACAGGCTTTCTGAGCACTTCCAGGGATGGGGACTCCACCACTGCCCTGGGCAGCTGTGCCAGGGCTGGACCATCCATTGCAGACCTGGACTGTTGCAATATTGGATTCCATGGACAGAAAAATGGGACATGGGTTCTGTGGCTGACACTCCATGGAGTGTCTGCCCTGACCTGGGTACTGCCACGTGTCCCAAGGGACAAGGGATCACTTCCAGGGATCCAGGGGCAGCCACAGCTGCTCTGGGCACCCTGTGCCAGGGCCTGCCCACCCTCACAGGAACAATTCCATCCCAATATCCCATCCATCCCTGCCCTCTGGCAGTGGGAAGTCAGAAATCCCCTGCGTCCTGTCCCTCCATCCCTTAGCCAAAGTCCCTCTCCAGCTCTTTAGTGGTTGCACCCCAGGGGACAATGACCAAGTTTTCCTTTGTACGAGCCTTGTGGCTGAGGAAAAGGCTCCTCAGAATCTCCATCAAAAGCAACGAGGCTGAAGCCAGAGAGACCAGACCTGTTCCTGTTCCTGTTCCTGTCCTGTGCCCCAGCCCTGGCAGTGCCCAAGGCCAGGTTGGACAGGGCTGGGAGCAGCCTGGGACAGTGGAAGGTGTCTCTGCCCATGGCAGGGATGGCACTGGGTGAGCTTTGAGGTCTCTTCCACCCAAACCATTCCAGGATGATTCTCTGGTCCTATTCCCAACAGGAGAAGGGCAGCCCTGCCTGGAGCTGGCCTCGGGCGCCAGTCCCGGAGCGATCCCGGGCTCCTCCCTCCTGCCTGTTTGTGCATCTCCGTGTTCCCCATGGACACGAGGCAGCCCAGGGACCCAGAGCCCTCCCAGCTGCCCGGGTAATTGGGCCGAGCTGTCAGGCTGGATCACGTCAGGATTTTAATGACGGTTTGTTGGGAGCGCGGTGGCCCGTGGGCAGAGCGGGGCTCGGAGCAGGGAGAGCTGTGATTATCCTTGGATTGCACCCAGCCCTGAGCCGTGCCTGGATCCACCAACCCTCCAGGAGGGAACAGAACTTGTCACTGTCCCTGCAGGCACCTCCAGGCCTCACCTCTTCTTGTGCTCATCCGGAGAAAAAGGCACATCCTCCTCCTCCCCATCCACGGATTTCTGCCGGACGTTGTACGGAGCTCTGGGAGGGAGGGAAGGGAGAGCCAGGGTCAGGGAATTGCTGCTCTGCCTGGGGCAGAGGCAGCAAGAGCCAACCAGAAGTCAACCCAAGGCATCGGTTCAGACCCTGGAAGACACCTGTATTTTCCATAGGGGTGCACATGTCCCTGAAGGACTTTTGTCCTTGGTCCAGAGGCCCCAATCCCATTTTGGATCAGAGCCAAGCCCTGGGATACCAAAAGCTGGGCAGGAAATGCCCACAGTGCTGCCCTGCCTTTCTCCAGGCTTCAGGAGAGCTCCAAACCCAGCTCCCAGGCTGCACCCTCCATTCCTGCCTGGTGAGAAAATCCCCTCCATGCAAAGGCCGGTGTCAGCTCAAGGAGCACCTCCTAGCCTGGGAACCACTGCAGTTCCCAGCTCTGGAAGCTCTGGAAGCTCCAGGGGCGTTCCCGGGGCTCACACTGAGCAGGGACAGGAGGAGCTGCTCCCTTTGCCCACTCACAGTTTCTTGTAGTCCTCTGTGGTCATCCTGTATCCGGAGGGGGAGCGGCTCTGTCCCTTCAGGGCAGTGCTGGGGGGACACAAAGCACTCCTGGGAATGTGAATGTGACCTTCCCATCCCTCCCCACCTCCTTCCCCAGGGGAGCTCCACAGGGAGGGACACCACAGCGTCACCCCAGATGTCCCCACTGATTGCAGGGGATGCTGCTCAGCTGGAGGGCAGCAGGAGGGGACAGGGGACACACTCGTACTTCTTCTGTGCTTGGCTGGAAGGTGAAGAATCCGGCAGGGACGAGCTTTTGTCGATGGTCCTGGTGAACACCCCCCTGGGGAGGGAAGGGACAGCTTACATTTTTGGCTGGAAAATGTTTGGAGCCAGGTTCAAACCAGCAGTGAAACAACAGGGCTTGACCCTGAGCACTGGGATGTTCCCAGCTGACAGAACCCAGGAGGGAACATTTGCTGCCCCCGATCCAGTTCTCCTCCCCCTGCTGCCCAGACCTCTCCCATTCCACACCCACCTGATGAGGTATCCGGGCTGGGGCTTGGAGGCAGAGGACCTGTGCAAAGAACAGACACCAGGGAGTAAAAAACACGGGGAAAACAACAGCAGCAGCACCAGGATTGAAGGGGAATGTCCACGTGTGTGTCAAACCAAAAATCCAGCTAAGCAGGCCTGGAGGGATCCCACAGCTGGATTGGCTCTGGAGGGATGTTTTCAAATGAATAATCATCAGAACAAACTCTCTAAAGGATTTTTATAGGGAAAGTGAATTCTAGAGCGAGCCAATTAAAATTAGCCATGCTGGCAGTGCTCTCTGGCCCAGGCTGGTGGCACAGGAGGGGGAAATCAGACGTGATGCAGATCCTGATTGTTTTATCACTGGGGAGCACCAGCTGCACTCCAGCTCCTCGGAGGTGCATTCCCAGGAGGCAGCACAGCGTGGCTCCTCTGGAGAGCACTGTCTGCCCACGGGTGGGGAGAGCTGCCACAGGGAAAGGGGAGCAGGGGAGCGCTCAGGGGAGAGGGCAGAGCTCTCACACAGGGCCAGAGTTTGGTATTTCAGGATATTCCTCCAAGCTCCTGCGTTCCTGGAGACCCCTCGTGCTCTGAACCAAACTCAGCCCCACCCAGGGCTCCCCCTGCCCTGAGGAGCCCCTGCTTGGAGCACCAGCACAGCAACTGATGTCCCATCCCAGCCCTGTGGCATCAGTGGCTCAGAGGCTCCGTTCCTCTGATTTAAAGTCATCCCTGCATCCTGCTGGGCCTCTCGGGAGCCAATCCATGCTCTCTCCAAGGTGAGGCATCCCTGGGAGCAGGGCTGTGCCCAGGGCTGTGCCCAGGGCTGTGCCCAGGGCTGTGCTGGCAGCAGGAGCTGAGGGGGGCACACAGCGAGGGCTTGCACTGACCCCAGAGACAGCAGAGCACGGAAGGAGCGGGATGGGCCCCTGGAATTACCTGTCCTGCTGGGGAGCAGCGGGTTTGGGGGCTGGGGGTCCCCCACCAGCCTGTCCAGACCTGAGGGAACAGGAAACACAAGGATGTGGTTAAGTGACTGCTGAGCATGGCTTTGGAGAGAGGGGAAGAGAAGAGGGATTTGGAGCTGGGTTTGTTCCCAAGCAAAGAGGAGCTGGAGCAGACTGGTGTTCCCTGGCACTGTGTGACACCCAGGGAACTGTTTGATCTCCTGCCTCTTCCATCCCAAACTCCCTCCATCCATGCCCTGAGCTTGTCACTCTGAGATGCTGAGGCACAATCTGGCTTCACAGAGCTTTGGAGCTCTCCTGAGCCTTCCAGTCTGTCTGTGCTGCTGAATTCCAGCTCCAGCAGGAGACATTTGTCCGAGCTTCTGCCCACCCTGCACTTATCAGAAATAAACAGGAGCAGCAATTCCTTTGGCAGTGGCACTGCCTGGCACCACGGGGACCCCAAAACCTGTCACAGCACATCCTGTGCAGCTGCAGACCGGGCTGCCTGGAGAGCCCAGAGCTCCAGGAGCGTTTGGACAATGCCCTCGGGCACAGGGTGGGATCCTTGGCGAGTCTGCAGGGCCGGGGGTTGGACCAATGATCCAACTCAGGGAATTCTGACGGGGAAAGGGAAGGAGAAGGAAATGTTCTCACAGGGGGCTGCTCTTCTCCTCGTCCGAGTCGGAGTTGTGGTGCTGGATCCAGCTCTGGTCCCCCCGCAGGGTGGTGCGAACCTTCATCTGCCGGATGATCCTGCGGCGATCCTCCTCGGTGGGCGGGATCAGCCCTCCTGGGAGAACAGGGCAGGGAGGGGAGCGCTCACAGGAGCCCGGGCAGACGGGATCCATCCCAGCGTGGAGCCCTCTCCTCTCTGCCAGAGGTTCCAGCGCTGGCTGGGACTGTCACCAGCTCTGCTGGAAGATGGAGACGTGGCCACCCAGCCCTCGGGATCAGCATCCCGCGGGATCACAGAGGCTCACACGGAGGTTCACACCTCACTGAAACACCTCCCTGCTGGCCCGTCCCAGCAGGGACATTCCAGCAGCTCCAGCTGGGCAGGGGAAACCGAGGAAAACCAGGAGAGGAAGGAATTACCTTTAGTGACACCCAGGGACATCATGGTCTCAGCAGCACCTTCCCCTTCTGCCACTGCTCACAGCCTGGAGGAAGTGGGAAAGGGGATAAGCAGAATATCAGTTGTGGCATAAAAACCTGGCAGGCACGGGGAGAGGAGAGCACAGGCACAGAGCCACAGCAGGGGGGGCACAGCCAGAGGATGGGGAGGCTCTGGCCCTGCACCAGAGCTGGGATTTCTCCCCATCCGTGAACCTGCAGGACAAAAGGACAGGGAAAATAAAATCCAGCCATGCCAGAGGTGTTTTTCCAGATCTGGGAGGAAAGTGGTTGAGGAGACCTTGCAAAAGTGCCCAGAGCCACTCAGCTGGGCCAGACCTTCTGGAGTCCACAGAACCCTGAGGATCCCGGAGTACCCTTGGGATTTGTGCCAGGTGGGATGAGAAGGACCCAGGTTAATCCAGCACCTGGCTGTGTTTGTCAGAAATGCTCTGTTCTGTTTGGACTCCTACTTTGTCCATGGAAACTGCAGGATGAGTTTTTGTTTTTGGAGGAGAAAATCCCCCATTGAATCCCAGAATGGTTTGGGTTGGGTGGGACCTTAAATCTCCTCCAGTTCCAAACCCTTCCACGGCAGGGACACCTTCCAGCTTTCACCACCCCCAGTCTTCCCTTGCCAAAACTCTCTCCTGGATTCTGGCCTGGCTCTGCGAGTCAGAAAAAGGAGGCCCAGCCCTCTTTGGGAGAGTCTGAAGCGAGGTTGTTGCTCCCTGCCGGCTGTTCCCTGCACTATTCCCGGGAAGCCACACGCCCGGGGGCAACGCTGGCTGCTGATCTCATGGCACTGGGCTTGGCAAAGCCTCCTCCCCTGCCTGGTGTCAGCCAGGGATCTGCCCACTGCTCGTCCCCTGCTCTTCCCATCGGGATCATGAACGATTCCCCAAGGCTCCTCTTCCTCTGCAAACATTCCCAAGCATTACACCCACCCCTGTGCAATCCAAATGTGCAACAGGCAGCTGATATTCCACTATTCCTTCTGGTGTTTGGAATAACCTGTGATTTATGGTCCAGCTCGTGTCCCTGGTACATTAAATCCCTCACCCTGTGTGCTGGATAAATGCACCTGGTGCTCAGCTTTGGATACCAGCCTCTGGGATGGAGCACTGGGATGTCCCAGGCAGCAGGACATCCACAAAAATGGTTAATTCCCGCTGACAAAGCATCCAACAGGAGCCACCCAGCACAAGAGATAAATGTCCTATCTGCACAGGAGCAAAATCCCATTAAACTGTGTCCTGACTGCACACTCCAAGGGGAGCTGCTGCCTAAACCCGTGTAAGTAACACAGAATCCCTATTTCCAAAGGCATGGAACACCACCAAGACAACACACACAGGTCGTTCCCACCTCTGGGAAAGCCCTGGGGCTCGTGGGCAGCTTTGCTGAGAGCCAGAGATGGCCTGGTTTGGGATCAAGCCTGGCTGCAGTGCCCCACTGAGGGTTCTGACACTCCTCATCCTGTGAGGAAAGCCA
Source organism: Ploceus nigricollis (assembly GCA_013399945.1). NCBI lineage: Eukaryota > Metazoa > Chordata > Aves > Passeriformes > Ploceidae > Ploceus > Ploceus nigricollis. Next base: position 74,687 of record VXBC01009477.1, on the reverse strand, counting down.
TTCCAGGCTATTTAATGAGGAAAGCAATTCCAGGCTATTTAATGAGGAAAAGGGAGCTGGAACCTTGTTTGGATGTCAATGTCCAGGGGCTCCGGGGCAGAGCCCAGCCCAGCTGTCCCTGCACACACTCCCTGGGGTCCCTGCCCTGCCTCGGCTCTTTCCGTGCCCTGGAGTTTTCCAGCAGCTGCAGCACCCCAAACTCCTCTCTCATCCCCGGCAGGGAGCGTTCCCTGCGGGTCACAGCCCGTGGGATGGAGCAGGGAGCACCTCCAGCTGTGCCCGAGGCTGCAGAGCTGCCGGGCCCTGCAGGGGCTGACCTGTCCCTGCCCACCCTCCGGCCCCTCAGGAGCGCAGGCACAACCACACCAACTCTTCCCCAATAAATTCTTCAAGTGCCTGAAATCAGCAGCCCGGTCCTTAATTGGAAAGGATCTGCTTTCCACGGCAAGCACTTAACCAGCTCTAATTACCCTGCAGGAGATGAAACACTTGCTGTTCTTTCAAGGCTGATGGGAGCTCCTCTTCCCTGCTAGCCACCCTCCTTTGTGATGGCTCAGCTGGGACTTGGAAGCGTTAAAAGCAAGCGTTCAGCCCGCTGTGTGTAGGGCACCTGGGCTAACAATGGCCCCTCCGTGCCCAACAGCGCCTCGCTGTCCGTGTGCTTCGGGGATGAGCTGCATCCCAGCGGGACCCAGCTCTGAGGATTGAGGGAATGCCCTGGGAGGAGAGAGCAGAGCTGCTCTGATCCCATAAATCCAGCTTTCCTGGAGCACCCGGGTGCCCTGGGACTGCCGAGCTGTCCCTGCAGCCAGGCCAGCCCCAGGCCCAGGCTCCAGCCCTCCTGCTCCCCGTGTTTCACTGCCTGGCCCGGGATGGGATGCCCCAAGCCCCACACTCACTGTCCCGTGCTGATCCCTGTCTGGGTGGGACCCCTTTGGGACAGGAGCCCCCAGGTGCCACGGCTGCCTCCCCTCTCTGTGCGAGGCCTCTGTGCTGGCCCTGGAGGGATGATGGAGGTCCCTGGATGACCCTGAAGGTCCCTTCCAGCCTCCATGGCTCTGGGACTCCTGGACAGGGAGTGAACTCTGGGTTCCTCACACAAAGGGCATCCACAGATGCCCACCTGTGCCCTCACCAGGGTCACTGCCCTCAGCCCAAGCCCACGTGGCATCACTGATGGTCCCAGCTCTGAAGTGATCCAGGTGCCACCCAGGTGACCCAGCAGCAGCTCCAGGCTCTGCTCCAGCCCGTGCTGGAGCTCTGCAGGGATTGCTGCCCCTGCCACCAGCACGGGACTCATTTCCCCCAGGGCTGGGCACCGATGGAGGCTGCAAACAGCACCCGGGGCAGTCACGCAGAAAAACCTCCTGCTCTGAGGGGAATTGCTGCCTGTCCTGACCTTCACAAGCCTCAAATTAAAATGTGTTTAAAGCTTCCAGGAGGTTTGAACCTCCTTCCTTCGAGCCTCCTCAAGCCTGCTGAGAGTTTTGGCCTCCAGGCCAGGTCCCCACTTCCATGGGCAAGGTGAGAATTTGTGGATTTTTTGTTTTGGTTTGGTTTTGTTGAGGTTGGGATTAAATGTGTGAGATGATGTTTTTTGTTTGGACTTAGATGTTTATTAGTTTTTATTTATATTACAGTTTCATAAGTTGTGAGTTCTATAGTACTTTACTAACAAACTAAAAAAATGGAGTTGTATTTTTCCTTCTATAAGGGTTTTTAAGGATAAACTGTTTAATTAAGATATGACACTTAAATTATTTTTATTTTTAACTCAATAGCTACTTGTGGTTTGTAATGTGGACTTTTTTATCTCATTACACAATACTACTTAAATTTATGAAGGTGAAGAAGGACTAGATGCTGCTTTAAAACTTCTATTTTGGTATATATATATTATTATATTCTAAAACTTTAAACTCTAAGTTTTCTACTATGTGACATTACACATTTTTATTCAAACTATATATTTATAATCTCAGTTTTATCATTCAATTTTGGAAGCCTTCTGCACAGCCTCAGGTCAGTGCAGAGGTCTCCTGGGGGTCAGTGCCTGCCAGCACAGAAAGGCTGAAAT
>VXBC01009477.1:52345-72558 GCA_013399945.1 Ploceus nigricollis | reverse complement strand
TAAATTATTTTTATTTTTAACTCAATAGCTACTTGTGGTTTGTAATGTGGACTTTTTTATCTCATTACACAATACTACTTAAATTTATGAAGGTGAAGAAGGACTAGATGCTGCTTTAAAACTTCTATTTTGGTATATATATATTATTATATTCTAAAACTTTAAACTCTAAGTTTTCTACTATGTGACATTACACATTTTTATTCAAACTATATATTTATAATCTCAGTTTTATCATTCAATTTTGGAAGCCTTCTGCACAGCCTCAGGTCAGTGCAGAGGTCTCCTGGGGGTCAGTGCCTGCCAGCACAGAAAGGCTGAAATTCTCACTAACCAGCTCCAACATCAGCCTGATGTGGCACTGAGCAGAGGGAGCCCGGCTTTTGGACACCCACAGGAAGGAGAGCAGGAGGAGAAGCTCTTCCTTTCCCTTTGGCACAGGTTACCTGGCCCAGCAGGCAGGTCCAGACCCTGGCACTGCCCCCCGAGGGGGCACAGACTCGAATTTCTGTGCACCAGCCCTGGCACACAATGCAAACCTTGTCCCTGCTCTGCCCTGATGTCACCTGACACCTGATCTGCTGAGAAGGGACAGCAGGAGCTGGAAGGAACCCTGCCAGACCCACCTTCACCCCTGCCAGACCCACCTTCACCCCTGCCAGACCCACCTTCACCCCTGCCAGACCCACCTTAAACCCTGCCAGACCCACCTTAAACCCTGCCAGACCCACCCTGACCCCTGCTGGAGCAGCACCTGGGCCAGTGGCCATGCCATTTTTAAGCCAATATTCTTAAAACTGGATTTATTCACCTTTGAGCTCTGACTTGAAGCCCATCCCGTTCCTGGGAGGGATGGACACTCCTCTCCTGCTGTCTGCTCTTGGGGGCACAAGGGACAACGGGAATTGCACCTCAGCTCCACACTGGGAACTCCCAGGCTGCACCTGAGGATCTCAGAGCACCTCCTGCACACAGGGGCTCTGTGTTTGCAGGGGGAGGTTCTGAGGGAGCCTCTGAAAGTCCAGACCCAGCCTGAGGCCCTGGCACAGGTGCCCAGAGCAGCTGTGGCTGCCCCTGGATCCCTGGCAGTGCCCAAGGCCAGGCTGGACACTGGGAGCAGCCTGGCACAGTGGGAGGTGTCCCTGCCATGGCAGGGGTGGCACTGGATGGGCTTTGAGGTCCCCCCCAACCCAAACCAGTCAGGGATTCCAGGTTTTAGACAATGCTCAGCTGCTCTGAAGGACCAGCTTTTTATTCCTGCCTTTCCCTTTTCCCATGCAGTGACTGTTTGATGCTGTTCCATAAACATTGGGGATATTTAAGAAGCACCAGGAGATTTCTAAAGTCAAGCTATGAACAATCAGGAATCCAATAACTGAAACAGTCCAGGCAGCCTTAAATCAAACTTTAAATCCACCCTTCTGGGCTTGTGCAACACAACAGCTGCTGCCTGCCTGGTTCATGAGGCAGAAGCACTCCCAACCCCAGAATCCCTGAGGCTGGAAAAGCGCTCTGGGATCATCAAATCCAGCCTGTGTCTGATCCCCACCTTGTCCCCAGCCCAGAGCACCGAGTGCCACCTCCAGGCCTTCCTTGGACACCTCCAGGGTGGGGACTCCAGACCTCCCTGGGCAGCCCCTGCCAAGCCCTGAGCACCCTTTCCATGGGGAAATTCCTGCTGGTGTCCATCCTGGAGCTCTGTCCTGACCCCCCTTGTGGCTGCAGCAGAGCCTGGGGGCTGTGTGGGAGCTCTGAGGAGCCTCATCCCAGCACCACATTCCCTTGGGATCTCCCCTCTGTGACCTGAGGACAGTGAAGGTCTCTTCCCCTGAACTTGGGGCAAAGGGATGGAAACCTGGAGCTGGAGGGGGGAAATCCTGCCCAGACCCCACGAACAGGAGCAGCACTGACCCGTTCCAGACAACGCGTGCAAAGCTGCAAATGCACGGTTAGAATTCCCTTTCCTTCACTCACAGCCACACATCCCACCAAAAACATCCAGTCCTGTTGGAGCTGGCACAGCCTGGAGCTGCTGAAGTCGGGGAAGTGTGGCACGAACTTCCTGAGAGCAGCGCTCGGCCCTGCCCATCCCCAGGGATCGTCCCCCAGCACAACCCACCCCCGCTACCGCCAGAAATTCTCGGGTCATTTTCACCATCCTGGGTGTGCAGCTTCATTGCTCTAATTACATGGAATTAATTCCTAATTGCTCAGCTAATTTCTGGGTTTAAAAGGAAGGATGTGCAGGACGTTCACCACACCCACGCATCGCTGACCTTGAGCCTTGATGTGCAAAGATGAAAGGGAAAAGGAAGGAAAAATGGGTTTTGTGTCAAAGGCGGGGCTTTGTGTTTGTGTCACTGACCCACAGACAGAGCAGGACAAAAGCTCCTTGAAGCCTCATGACGTCACAGAGGCACCACAGAGTTTTGCCAAGAAAACACAACTTTTTTGTAAAAGAAAGCTAAAATCTGCCACTTGTGGAAACTGGGACTTCCACTTAAGTCCTGGTAATTTTTTGGGAAGAAATGTACTGAATCATTGGCTGGATGAATAAAATAACCTGAGTTTATAATAAAAGAAATAAAATATCCTAAACAAAACCTCCTGGTCCAGCTGAGGAGGAAGGACATCCCTGCTTCCCAGCCTGCCCAGGTGAGTGCAGCTCATCCTCCCGTGTGGGGTCTGTCCTGAGCAGGGCTGGGACAGGGAAATGGGGATGACATTCCCTGGATGAAGCAAGGACAGAGGGAGGTGCTCTGTCCTCCGTGCCAGCTCTGCCACTCCTTCCCAGGGTGCTGATTTCACACGGATTCGGGGAGAAACAAAACAAGGCAGAGCAGCAGAGAGGGAGAAACCTCTGCCTGCAGCCCCTGTGTCCCACAGGAGTCCTGGCAGGGAGGGGCTGGGGAGGCAGAAAGAGCTGGAGCTGCCCAGACCTCTCCGGAGGCTGTCAGGGGTCCCAGGACTGAACTTCCCCGGAGTTTTCCGGACCCTGCCCACAGCCAGACCTGTCCCAGGTGGGGCACTGCTGTGCCTCACGGAAATCCAGAGCGGAAAGGGCTTTCCAAGGATGTGGGGCCGTGGGCAGGGAGGGAATTTGAGATCAGACAGGTGCAACAAAGCCCCAGAGCCAAACCTCAGCCCCACCCCGCTCCTGCAGGAACCCCATCCCTGCAGAGCCACGCTGTGACCCGAGACACCCCTGAGCAGCTGCGCTTCCACGCAGCAGGAGGATTTACTGTCCCCGGGGTGTCCCCGGCAGGGCACAGAGCCCCGCTGCTCTCAGCAGCAGCCCCGGTTCCGGCCGTACCTGCGGCGTTCCCCCGCTGCGGTCGCTTCCCGGCGCGGAGCTCTCCCGGCAGCGGCGGCTCCGAGCGGCCCCGGCACGGCTGTGGCACACCTGAGCCCGTAGCTGCCGAGAGGGCCGGCCCCGGGAAGCCAAGCCTTGTTTTGAGGAGGAGACTTGGGTGTGTTTCGCCCTTCAGGGGAATCAAACAGGTTTCTCCGTTCGGCGGCACGGGCTCCCCTCCCTGTAGGCTCTGCTCCGCATTCCTGGCATTCCCCAGCGGATGCCACGGTCCCCAGCCCTGTGGGGCACAGCCCAGAGCAGCCCCCCAGCTCTCACCCCGTGGAGTTTCTCCTCGGGGCGAGCACTGCCAGGGCTCGGCCCCCGGGCAGGGGGAGCGGGGCCCCCGACACTGCTCGGGCACCGCAGGCTCGGAGCCGCTTTGGAGCAGTGGTACCCAGGGAGCACCAGGGAGCGGGGCTGTAATTAGCCCTCGACACTGATTGTCTACCTGGAACTCATTAACGAGGCCCACAGGTGCGATAATCCCACAGGAAATTGCCGGGCATTCCGCTCTTCCTCGCTTGATTTCCCTTTCTAATTGCTCTGGTCACCGCACGGTCCCCGAGGGCCCTGTGGGGACAGCCTGGCACAGCCAGACCCTGGCACTCGCTTTCTGCCCATCCCTGCCAGCTGGGGCTGGGTGTTTGGAGCTGTCCTGAGGAGTCAGGGCTTCAGCCTGGCACTGCCACAGTGTGGGAAGGACCAAAGAATCCCAGGATGGTTTGGGTTGGGAGGGACCTTAGAGCCCACCCAGTGCCACCCCTGCCATCGCAGGGACACCTTCCACTGTTCCAGGCTGCTCCCAGTGTCCAGCCTGGCCTTGGGCACTGCCAGGGATCCAGGGCAGCCCCAGCTGTGCCAGGGCCTGCCCACCCTGCCAGGGAACAATTCCCAATTCCCAATCTCCCACCCATCCCTGCCCTCTGGCACTGGGAGCCATTCCCTGGGTCCTGTCCCTCCATCCTTGTCCCCAGTCCCTCTGCAGCTCTCCTGGAGCCCCTTCAGGCCCTGGCAGGGGCTCTGAGCTCTCCCTGGAGCCTTCTCCTCTCCAGGGGAGCACCCCCAGCTCTCCCAGCCCGGCTCCAGCCCTGGAGCAGCTCCGTGGCCTCCTCCAGCCCTGGAGGTGATGAAGCCCCAACCAAGCCCCACCAGGATCCCCTGTCCCCGATTCAGGCACAGAATAATGCTGAGCCTGTAGCAGCTGGAGAGGAAAGCTCCTGCTGTGGGATGATGGGCAAATATGCCATGCCATGCCGTGCCGTGCCGTGCCGTGCCATCGGGGTGTGCTGGCACAGGGCCGATGAGCCAGCCCTGGCTCCCAGCAGCACAGCCAGGATGACATCAGGGATTTTCAGGCGTTACTGCAGCCCCAGATCTCCCTGTCCGATCTGCTCGGGCTCAGCAGCAGCCGGGCTCAGCTGAGCTGGGCTCGGAGGCTGATCCCGGCTGCGATAAGCCGGGCTGTTCCCAGAGCCGCGCCCTGAGCTCCCGGCGGGCTCGGTGTCCAGCTCAGGGAAAGCGGGGCTGTTCAAAGCGGGCTGGAAAACGCAGCCCAGACCCTTCCTGGGACAGCCCCCTCTGCCCCGGCTGACAGCGCAGCTTTATTTTCGGCAAGCCCTGAGTCATGCCAGCGTTTGCTGAAGGTTTGTCCTGGCTCTTCCCTGCAAAAACAGTGAGTAACAGCGCGGCCTGGCCAGCCCTGCAGGTACACGAGGTCCCCAGGCGGGACAGGGACACCCAGGCTCTGCTTTTTCCCGGTGGGAACACACTGTTCCATGCTGAGTGTTCAAAAACCAGGCAAAAATAAAAGATATTTGTTATGAGCACCTCACCATCAACACGGAGAGCAGCAGATGAGGAGCTCCAAAGCAGCAGCCAGGAGCTCACTGCTGCCTGAGGAGATGCATCCCACAGGGTGGGCAGCAGGAAAGGGATTGGGATTCTGCTCCTCTGCCCCTCAGGTGAGAGCCCACCTGCAGAGCTGCCCAGCCCTGGGCCCAGCACAGGAGGGACCTGGAGCTGCTGGAGAGAGCCCAGAGGAGGCTCCAGGATGGGCAGAGGGATGGAGCAGCTCTGCTGGGAGGAAAGGCTGGCACAGCTGGCATTGTTCTCCTGGAGAGGAGAAGCTTTGGGCTGAGCTCAGTGTGGCCTTGCAGGGCCTGAAGGAGCTGACAGCTTCTGCCAGAGGCTCAGGGATAGACTCCAGATTTCTGTTAGGGAGCTGCTCACAGTGGACTTCAACACTGCCAAACTCAGGATGCTCCAGGAAAAGACACCAGTCTTGGTCTCCCTGGCAGGAGCAGCCCCATGGGGAGCAGCACAGGCGCCCTGCACAGCTTTGGAGGAAACCTGAGTGTGCTGAAGGCAACAACACAAAAAGTCCTTTATACTCATCCGACCTGAGTGGAGTCCAAGAGGGGAAGTTTTCCATTTTCCCACTGAATCTGGTTAAAACCAGAGGATCTGGCTTGAGCCCCCACCCTGCAGGCCTGGCCCCCTCCTCAGCCACAAACCAAGGCTCAGGTACAGCTGTGCCTGAGCCCAGCCCAGAGCAGGAGCAAGGTCCTGAATCCCAACCCCCCGACTTCTCCAGGACACACACACACTCCTGCAGCATGGGAGAGCAAGAAAAAAAGAGTCTTTTCCTCAGCTCCAGTTAAAAACATTATTGTTACAAAGTACATTTCAGCCTGGAATATCTGACTTTACCAGGAAATGGATTTTTATGGGATCTCCTCTCCGAGGAAAGCACAAAGACCCCTTTCTCTGGAAGATGTCCCACAGCTGGCACGGACTGATCCTTGTTCTGCCACTTCCAGAGCAGCTGGGTGCCAACAGCTGTAACCCCAGAGCTCATTCCTGCAGGAACAGGGATGCCTGCAAGGAACCTGCTCCACCCTGGAAATCCAGGCAGCCAATTTTATGGGAAGGGGGTTTCACCAAATCCTTCCTATGGCAAAGGTGATCCCTGCCCAGAGACAGCCTCACAGCCCAGCCTGGGTTTGAGCAGCCACTGCCACACCCTGTAACATTTTTCAGTATTTCCTGAGCATTCCCTGCTGCCCCGATCCCGCTTTGTGCAGCCCCTCCCTGGGGCTGGGGGGGGAGGGCAGTGAGTAACCCTCAGTCCCGTGGGCTTTGCAGAGGTGCCACCAGCCCCAAGGCCCAGCAGAGCCGGGATGAGTCGCAGGGTGTAAAGCCACTACACCCACTTGTTACAAGGGAATCAAACAGGTTTTTCATGAGGTGTCACTGCAGGGCTCTGCCAGAACGCCAGGCCTCACCTTCCTAATAGCAGGTGGCAGCAGGGCATTGTCTGTCCCAAACGATTCCCTGCAGGAACACAGCAATGAGCCGTGGTCACGGACACACCTGCACACTCCTGGAGCTCAGGAGTGCCAGCACAACACAAAGTGCTGCTGTCAGCAGAGCTGGGGCACGGCAGAGGCAGAGCTGTGGCGGGGACACCGCGGTGCCACCGCGACGCCCCAAACCCGCTCTGGCGCAAGCAGGGAGATGCTGGTTTATCCTCAGCAGCTCAGCGAGGCCCCTGCAGGCTCTGAGGCAAACAAGCTGCTCTTCCCCCTGCCCTGACAGAGCCCGGGTTGCACCACCCTGCCCCCGTGGGCCTGGCACCAGCTCGGGGCTTGCACAAGCAGCAGCGAAACTCGGGAGAGAATTCTCCCGGGAAGCAGGGCCAGCCCGTCCTGCCACGGCCGTGAGGTGTGGGAATGTCCTGGTGCTCCCTGCCACCAGCACCTTGGGATAACTGCATGTCCTGGGATAGAAAACAGCCCTTCCACAGCTTCCCAAAAGGCTGAGCTCGAGCCCTGCAGCGTGTCCTGGTCCCTGTGTCTGGAAATCCCCCAGTGCAGGGTGCAAATGGCCCCACTGCTCCCAGACCTCACTGAATCACAGATTGGTTTGGCTTGGAGGGGACCTAAAAGCCCCTCTTGTTCCACCCCATGGGCAGGGACACCTTCCATTATCCCAGCTTGCTCCCAGCCTGGCCTTGGACACCTCCTGCACTCCCTGGAGTGCCCCCTGAGCCTTTTTGCTCCCTGGACATGCAGGGTCGTTTCTGACCTGCTTTTATCCATTTTCCCTCTTACCTATTTCTGGTAATTACACCCAAGCCACCCTTTTTCCTCTCTGGAGGTGTGTCTGGACCAGGGCTTCCCCCACGTTCCAGGAGCAGCACTGAAAGGAATTCCTTGGACAATCCTCCTGAGCAAGTTCCCTTTGCAATCCCTGTAAGAGGGGCATGGAGGCTTTGGTTACCTTAACTCCACCTAGAACAGCACTTGTAATCCTCTCTCCCTTCCCTCCCTCTCTCTTCTCCAGGATAAGCAGCAGAAGATCTCTCTTTATCTCTCCCACTACCAAAACCAATCTCAGGTCAGCAAAATTAGGAGCTGCAGCAAGGAAAAGCCAGGAAAGCAGAGAGAGGGAGATAAGGAGTTTGATGAGAGTGCTCCAGGGAACTCTTTGAAGTCGTGGGGAGCTCCTGTTGAGTGTTCCTGACAGGGACAGACTGCACCTGCATTTGATCCTGGATGTTTGGAAGGAAAATTTGATAATGGCAATTTTGCTTCACAGCCTCTGCTCACTGACACGCACCAAATACAGACTGGAAGCCATAAAAATCCCTGAATGGTTTGGGTGGGAAGGGACCTTAAAGCCCACCCAGTGCCACCCCTGCCATGGCAGGGACACCTCCCACTGTCCCAGGCTGCTCCCAGTGTCCAGCCTGGCCTTGGGCACTGCCAGGGATCCAGGGGCAGCCCCAGCTGCTCTGGGCACCCTGTGCCAGGGCCTGCCCACCCTGCCAGGGAACAATTCCCAATTCCCAATATCCCACCTAACCCTTCCCTGTGTCCTATCCCTCCCTCCCTCCCTTGTAAATTGTCTCTCTCCATGTTTCCAGCTGGCTCCTTCAGGCCCTGCAAGGCCAAAGTGAGGTCACCCCAAAGCTTCTCCTCTCCAGGCTGAACCATCCCAATTCCCTCAGCCTTTCCTCCCAGCAGAGCTGCTCCATCCCTCTGCCCATCCTGGAGCCTCCTCTGGGCTCACTCCAGCAGCTCCAGCTCCTCCCAGTGCTGAAGAGGTGGCACAGAAATATATCCAGGCAGGGCACAACAGAAAGATCTCATCACTGCCCAAAAAACCCAGGAGAGGATTGATGCTGATTAGACGTGGAAAACGAGAGGAGGAGGCTGGAGCAGGGCTGGAAGAGGCTGTGGATCGAGCAAAGCTCTGCTGTGTTGTGGCCAGGGATGGAGGCACAGCCAGGCTCCAGCACTCCCTGTTTACCCAGGCTTGGGAAACAACAGCACTCAGAGCTAGAGGAACCTGGCAGCTCCCTGATTGCCCCAGGAGAGCCACCAGCCCAGGTGTGCACAGCTCTGCCCTGGTGCCACCTGGCCACTGCTCCCCCAGCCCAGGTGTGCACAGCCCTGCCCTGGTGCCACCTGGCCACTGCTCCCCCAGCCCAGGTGTGCACAGCCCTGCCCTGGTGCCACCTGGCCACTGCTCCCCTGTGCCATTCACATTGTCTGAACAGAGAGACATAATTCTCCCTCTCAGGATTTTTCCTGGAGAAGCACAGAGAGAAGAAGAGAAAACAATTCTTATCTCTGCTCCTGTGTTTTCCCCATGAAGAATGTGTTTGGAGATTGTTTACCTGAGGTAATTACTTGATTAAATTCTAATGATGATTGTTTAGATTCATAGACCAATTCAATCCAGCTGTGTTCAGGATTCTCAGCAGAAAGCCTCAGGTTTTAGTAGTTAAATAGTTAGTAAGTAAGTAAGTAACTATAATATAGTAAGTATATAATCTAGTATCTCTTTAAATAATAATGTAATATAATATAGTTTTAATAAAGGGAGTGTTCAGCACTTTGGAATCAATGGAGTCAGATGCCAGTCATCATTCCCTGAGTTGGGGATCACCTTTTTACCATCCTCCCCAGCCCAGCAGAGCTCTGGATCCCTTCCTGGGAGAGGGAACCCTCCCACCCTGCTCTGATCCAGCTGAGCTCAGCCTCCAGGGCCCCTTCAGCTCCCCCTGCCAGGCTCCTGAGGACAGGGACAGGAGTGCCCCTGCCCTGACCCGTGTCCAAGCACAGCCATGGCATTTTTGGGGTGGATTGGAGCTGGGAAATGCCACCTGGAGGCTGAAGGTGATGTGTGGGAAATGAATTTGTAGAGAATTTTTAAAGTTTGATAGAAAGCTGCTGATTGTACTAGCATGAATTTTAACATCTGTACTGTCTCACCCTTCACATGAGACTGAAAATAGAACAAAAGCTTTTAAAACTCCTCTCAGTTGCCCCATCTCTAAGTCAGAAAAGGGCATAATCTGACAGTGATGTAGTGATTTATCTCTGATTTGTCTTCGGGGAATCCTGGATCCTTCCTGGAATCCCCCTTCAGGGGAGCTGCCCCAAGCACCTGGCCAGTGTTTGCTGCAAGATCAAGCAGGCCAAGGCTGGTAAAACCAGCTGTCAACCAGCAAATCCAAATTCCCAGGGAAAAAAAGCCCAACGTGTTTGGTTTTTTTTTTCCCAGAAAACAGCCAGAAGTTAAAATAAAACCCATTTAATCAGACTAGAGCAGCACATTGAGGTTAAGGCTCGTTGTGCCTGAGGCTGTGGCTGCCCCTGGATCCCTGGAAGGGTCCAGAGCCAGGTTGGAGGGGGCTTGGAGCAGCCTGGGACAGTGGAAGGTGTCCCTGGGGGTGGAATGGGATGAGCTTTAAGGTCCCTCCCAACCCAAACCATCCTGGGATTCTGTAACTCTGTGACTGAGGCACTTCCCATCCTTCTGAAATTTGAAACATCAGAACTCTCAGGGATCCAGGAATTTGCACAGGGCAAAATTCCAGCTCTAACCTAAACCTCTCATTTAAAACCAAACCAGAACTGAAGTGCTTAGAAAGATTAGGGGGCAAAGAACATTTAACATAGAAGTCAGAGGAAATAGCTTGGGGACTGTTGCTTTGTATCCATTTCCTTGTGGAAAAGAGGTTTTTTCATGGACTAAGTGGTCAGAGCACCAAAAATCCCCATGGCCAGCACTGACAGGGCAGGGAGGAGGAGCTTGGTGCTGCAGGATCTTCCCAGCACTGCAGATCTGGTGGGAAGGGAGCTGTGGTAAAACAGAGCTGGGGCTGCTGTCAGGCAGCTCCCAAAGATCTCTGCCCCCAAAAGGGAATCATGAACATCCTGTCTGTGCTGAGAGTGGGATCTGCCCTCCCAGAGATGGGACACAAAGCTGCCAAGGCATCTCTGTGTGATTTATTTGGGTTCTTTTGGAACAGAAATAAATCCTGCATGGACAAAGGGACACAGTCCTTGTGGGTTCCTTCTGCTGCTTCAGCAGAAGGGAGAAGCCAAACCACTCCCTGATCATAGAGGGAAAACCAGAAGAGCTGCAATGATTTAAGAGATGGTGGCAAAAGTCCTTTTTGGCACGGGGCTCTCTTGTGGAGAGCAGAGCCAAAGCCCAGAGGGGAGCCAGCCACAGGAAGTGTTTGTGACCCAGGCTGCAGCTCTGGGAAGGGGTGGCTGCTGTCACCAGAGCAACAAAACACGGGACAAGGGTGGAGGGAGCGGAGCAGGAATGCTGGTGTGCCTGCTTGGGATTGAAGAGGGCACAGCAGGGTGTTTATTCACAGCCCAGAGAGTTCAGCAGCTGCTTCCAAACAAGAAGTCACATCCAAGAAACAAACTGTCAGCACAGCTCCCACACAGAATGGCAAGGAGGAGGAGCAGCAGAGACTTCAGGAAAACTCCTCTTCCCTGGGAACTGGTGACATTTGCTCCATGTTGAGCTGCCAGAAGTGCTGGCAGGCAGGTGGGAGAGGCTCCAGGCAGGGCTGTCAGGCCCTGGCCCGGCGCAGGCCGGGGTAGCTCTGCACAGTCCTGGCAATGGCCTCGTCCAGGCTGACCACGGGGCTGTAGCCCATGGCCCTCTTGGCCCTCTCACAGCTGTAGTAGTGGAAGGTCCCAGCCAGGGCCACCCTCATGGGCGTGAAGGTGGCCTTGATGGTCACCAGGGGCCTGAGCAGGGCCAGCAGCAGGGACAGCAGCAGGGCCAGGTAATAGGCCAGCCAGTAGGGAATGTGGTACTTGGGAGGGTCGTAGTCCAGGCCGGTCAGGATCCGGGACATGAACGTCCAGAAGGGAATTGGTTCATCGTTGGTGATGTGAAAGGCCTGGAAGAGAGGGAGAGGAGAGGCCAGGGGTTAAAATCATGGTGGATTTCCCAGGTTTGGCTCTGTGCTGGCCCTTCTCCTGCTCATGCTGAGGACATCACCCCCCTGACCTGGGCCAGAACACATTGTCCTGACAAGCTGCTCTGCACTGCCCACCTCTGTGTGAAGAGGGGGGAATCCCTGCTTTTCCAAGGAAACCAGCTGCTTCCAGCACTCCAGAGGCCAGGATTCCTCATAGATGTCGACCAAACTGGCTGCCACAGCACAGAGCAGACAGGTTAAAACACCCCAGTGTGCCCACAGCACAGCAGGACCAGGAAAAGCTGGAAAAGCTCCTCCTGTTCTGAACCGTGTCCCAAAAGCTGCTGTGTTTCCATGTGTGCCTCATGGCTGCCCCCAGTTCTGCCTGGATTGCCCTTCACAAGGAGTTTTGGAGCAGGAAATTCCAGGATATCCATCCAGCTCAGCCCGGGTGAGCTGACCCTGTGAGCACACAATGCTCACCACAGACAGAAAACCTGGAGCTGCTGGCCTGCAGGATGGATGCCCAGGACCCTCAGGAATCAGCATGGATCCCACAGCAGAGGCTGGGGATCCCTCCCCTCCCCTCCCTTCCCCTCCCCTCCCCTCCTTCCTCACCTTCCCACACAGGGGAGAGCCTTTGTGCAGCTTTTCTGCAGCCAGGATGTGCCCATGCACCACGTTCTCCACGTAGGTGAAATCCACCAAGTTCTTTCCATCCCTGCACACAGAAAAGGAATTTAGCCCCAAGGCAAGCTGGGCTGAGAATCTGCTTGTGGCAGCAGGGAGGACTTCCACCAGGATAAATTCATCCCAAGTTTCCCCTTCTCTCACTCTCTGGTGCTGCAACTTCAGGCCATACTTTTAGTATTTCACATTTAATAGGGATTTTAATTGCCAGAACCTCAAATACCACAAGTGGTATAAATTAACAGCAAGTAATCTGAGCTGCCTCATATTAATGGCACAGCTCTTTAACAGCTCAAGCCATGCCAGCTTTCCTCATGGATATTCCTCTGGCATTATGGACACTCACCATGGCAAGGAGTGAGTCCCTAAGATAGGATTTTTAAGGAAAAAAAAACCTGGAAAGTGAAAAATAAAAGAAACAACACAACTGATTTCCTTTTGTTCCCTTCCAAAAGGGTTTTGTAGAGCCAGCATGGATTTTGCCCCAGCTCTGAAATGCCTGGGCCTTGCTCACCCAATGATGAACTTCATTTTGCCACTCCGAGCTGCCTGGATGAGGATGGGAACCAGCTGAGGGTCCCTGGGACCAAATATTCCATGGGGACGGATTGCAGTGGTGAAGAAATTGTTGTCTGGGTCGTTTGCACTGAGCACCTCCTGCAGGGAAAGAGAAGAAAATCAAGAAGGAAAACAGAGCTCAGCCATGCATCCCACTGTGGAGTCTTAACTTCTTTTCTGCCAGGGTGGGGATTAAATGTGGGAGATGGTATTTCTTGTTGGAACTCAGATGTTTATCAGTTCTTATCTNTGTTCTCTGGGGGGTCAGTGCCTGCCAGCACAGAAAGTCTCAAATTCTCAGTACCCAGGGCTCCAACATCCCACAATCATCCCTGAAGGGGCTGGGGGCTCCCCATCTCCTTGGGAAGGAACCAGTCAAGAATTATTATCCCCTCCTGTCTTTCCAAGTGATCCTTCCTTTGTTCCCATCTCTTTTCCCAGTTCTCCTTGATAAGAAAACCCGACACAAACCAGTTTTTATGGTTGAGCACTTAATGAATTGACAAAGGAAGGGAAGGTTTTGCTTCTCTCTCTGAACTCCCCAGAAGCCAGAGGAGCTTTCCAAGCTCCTTCACTCCATGAACTCTGTGCATGAGCTGGAGCAGAGGACACTCAGGAATTCCATTTCTGTCCCTCCCAGCAGCTGTACCCACCCCAGCCCTCCTGGATGTGCCTCAGGAGGGGGTGATGCCATCTCCCTGGAGCTCCAGCAGCACATTCAGCAGCTCTGGAGCAGATTTCATCCTCCTGGGAGTTCCTAAACAACGTGCTTTCATTTCCAGCAGCTGCTGGAATTTCTATGGAGGAGGCAAAGACAAAATCCTTTCAGTTCCCCCAAAACAAAGCCATAATCACCAGCACTGGGGCTACCCCTGATTGCTGCTCCTCAGCTTCCCCTTTATCAGTTACTGCAGAGTGCTGGGGAAGGAACAGATGTTTGCACAATTAAAATTAACTAAGCTCTTGTGGAGGAAATTCCTTCCAGCCTCTCACACTGTCAGCATCAGCATGGAAGGGACTCTCAATTCTTCTGGCACAAAAAGCAGAGGTTCTTCCCACAGCTGAAATGCAAGCCATGGAAAAAGGATCCAAGAAAGGTCTGTTGCCTTTGACTGAGAACATTGCTATCCCACATTTGAACCCCAGATGCTGCAGCAGTAAGAACATGAGAAGAGCAGATATTGGTGCTGTGCAAGTGTCCAAAGCAGTGAACTCTCAGATGTCTGGAGATCTTTTCTTAACATTAATATTTTCAGTAATGGCCTGTGCCCCTTAGCTCAGGCCACATTGCCACCTCCTCTCCTCCTTACTCAGTGCCCTTTTCACATTCCCAGCTCTAAATTCAGCTGCAAATCAGGAAAAGCAGCAGAGAGGACAAAAACCTCCCCTGGCTGCTGTTGAACCAAAGCTGTGGCAGGTGAGAACTGGGATTATCCTGTGGCTCTTCCATGGCAGTGACACCTCTGGCAGCTCTGGAACCACCTCTGCAGTGTCACACAGCATTTCATGCAACCTCTCTGGCAATTCATGCCACAGCTTGATTTTATTCTCTTTTTATTAAGTGAATCCATCCAAAAATAACAATTGAACCATTGGCAAATACCTTCTCCTGCAGGATCTTGGTCTCTGTGTAGTAATCAATAGGTTTTTGTGCATAGGGGAGATCTTCTGAGCCATTTTTTATGTCTGTGCCCTCAAAAACTACACTGGCACTGCTGGTTAACACCAATTTCTGCAGGAGATAGGGGAGAAAAGAGTTGTTTAAAGCCTAAAATAAAAGAGTCATTATTTACAAAGGCTGAGTAAAGATAAAAATGATAACAATAATAATATTTAACCAACCTATCCTACAGAAAATAACCTGAGTCCAACAGAAAATGAACAGAAACTGCAGGTAAGAGAACTCCCCCTTTTTAATTCATTCTGTCCCATCACTTAATGCTACCTAAACATTAAAACATTCCAACAAACCCCCAAGGCAGTCAATCCAGGGGAAACATCTCCAGGAAAATCAGAGGCTTGGAACACTTAAAACACACCCAGTGTTTTAAAGAAAGATTTGCTCATCTTGGCAATAACAGATCACAGTGGATTAAACTAAAAAAAAGAAACCTTGGATGTTTTTGTTTGGTGATTTAAATGAAATAAATGAAATGAATGTAGTAAATAAATTAAAAATAAATGAAATAAATGAAGTTAAATGAAAACTTATGGAATATCAAAGAAATTTAAGGAGAAAATTCAGTCTCCAGTTCCAGGCTGGCTTCCTCAGGCTCCTTCTTTTGTGGGCAATTGACTTTCTAAACCAAATGGCACTGAGATTGTGGCACAAGGGTGTTCCTCCTCATTCCATGGTGAGCAATTCAGGGAGGGAATCGATGCCATGAATATTCCCACTGCTGGAAAAGCCATCTCTGGGGCTGCCCCCTCATGAAAGCAGGAAAGAAGCCACCTGTGAGGTGGTGTTCTCCCAGGGAGGATAGATTTTAATGGATGCTTTTCCATTGCAATCACAATGTGGTTTTCTGTGGCAAACAGGGACTGAGTTTACACTAAGCAGGAGACCCACAGAGCCTCTCTTCCACTGGTTTTCATGGACCAAGTGGGAATTGAGTGTCACAGAGCCCTTTGTCCCCCTCCCAGACAAGGCTGACACTGGCCTGTGCTGCCAGTCCATCAGCCTCTCCTGGTCTCCAGGGCTTTTCCACCTTTACCTGCACTCCAGCTTCTCTGCAGGCTTCAATCACTGCCTTGGTTCCCATAAAGTTCACCTTGTAGAACAGCTCCCTGTTGTCACTGGAAGGGGCTGGTGAGGCACAGTGGAACACCACAGACACTCCTTGCAGGGCTGGCAGCAGAGCCTGCAGGAAACCAGGGGGAGTAGGGAATGGAGCAACAGCCAGGGCAGATATCAGGAAAAAATACCAGCAGGGAAATAAAACAGCTCTTTTTCATGGGAACAGCTGCACTTCAAGTCATATTCCCTCCATCAAGGAGGGCAGCAGGAATGGGATTAGCATCCAGGATCTCCACAATGTCCTGTCTCACCATACACCACATCCTATCTTCTTCCCAGAGAAATCCTGGGAGCTTCCCCGGAGCTGGAGGCTGTTCAGGCTGTGCTCCCTGCAATCCCCAGGGCTCATCAGGACTACCTGGAGTTGGGACACTGAGGAAGCAGCAGGTTTAAAGCTCCCCATGGCACTGGCTGAGTGCAGGTGACTGTCCCAAAGTCACCTCCCACACAGCTCACACAGGCCTTGGCCAAGGCTCCCACTCATCCCACTCTGACTGCCATTGGAATATGAGTTGTGCCATTCTCAGGGAGCTGAGAAGAGCTGGGAGAGCCCCCTGCAATTAGCCCAGGGGCTGTAATTGCCCTGTAAACCTCAGCTAACAGTAATGCAAGGCACCAGGCACAAAGCAGTCCTGCTCTTTCCAGCTCGCAGCAGAATCCAGACATCAGACACCAGATCTGTTTCCTTCAGAGGCTTCCAAGGAAAAGTGCAAGGAAAAGTGCCAGGCCTGCATCTGCCCTTGTTAATTTGCAGCCAGTCCTTCCTCACCTCCTTGTCACACAGGTCTCCCAGGAAGAAGGTCACCTGCTCACTCTCAAAGCTCTGCTGGATGTCGAAGACGTTGACGCTGTAGCCCTTGGCCAGCAGCTGCTCCACCATGTGCTGGCCCAGGAACCCCGAGCCCCCGATCACAGTGCAGCTCCTGCCAGCCTGCAGGGACAGGGACAGGACAGGATGGGACAGGGAGAACCTCCCTAACACACAGGCACACACAGCAGACTGGCCTGAGCTTCCCCAGGGCTCAGTGAGCTCCACCAGAGGGATCTGAACTCGGACATCAAAGCTCTGTGCTGTCCCAGGGAGTTATGGGTGCAGACACTGGGATTTTGGGATTTTGGAAGGACTCTGCCTCTGCCTCATGCTCACAACCAAGAGGCTCAGGGAGGAGGGAAGGAAAAGATTGGCCCTCACGAACTCTGCTTGGATAACAAAGCAAACAGAATCTGCATGGAAGATGGAGAGAGATGATTTACAAGAGCACAGGGAGGCAGGACACAGGGAATGGCTCCCACTGCCAGAGGGCAGGGCTGGATGGGAGATTGGGATATTGGGAATTGTTCCCTGGGAGGGTGGGCAGGCCCTGGCACAGGGTGCCCAGAGCAGCTGGGGCTGCCCCTGGATCCCTGGCAGTGCCCAAGGCCAGGCTGGAGCAGCCTGGGACAGTGGGAGGTGTCCCTGCCATGGCAGGGGGTGGCACTGGATGAGCTTTAAGGTCCCAGAGCAGTCTGGGACTCTGGGATGATTCTGTGATTTGCTTCCTGCCACAGCTAACTCAGAACATTAAAACCATCACCATTACCAGAACCTGTGACACTCAGAGCCAAGAAAGCAACCAGGTAAAGGCAGGGGCTGTCCTTTTGAGCCATTAGTTCTTCCTTTCTTTTCCTTTAAGTTTTGTAAATCAGTGATTGGAGTCACTAATTAACAGAGTTCAGTCTGACTGGGCTGAGACCAAAGGCCTCACTGCCAGCACAGAACATCCAGGCCCTGATTCCGAGGGAGCTGTTACACAAAGAATGCTCTGTGCTGGCTGGAAAGAGTTTTCCTCCTGGTTGTAACACAGCCCCCACCTCTGCAGAGAGCTCTGAGGGAGCCACACAAAGACAAGGATTGTTCACAACTCTTTAAGGGCCACATCCTCAAACAAAGGTTCTGCTGCCAAGTGTTGGGTGATCCACAAGAGAAACTTGAGGAGTTCCCTGACTTACATCAAAGCTGGAGCAGTTCTTTGGGATGGGCCATGCAAAGGAGAGTGTGATCAGGGTCTGGAGCTCCTGGGAGGAGCAGCTGGGAAGGGGCTCAGCCTGGAGCAAAGGAGGCTCAGGGGGGACCTTGTGGCTCTGCACAGCTCCTGACAGGAGGGGACAGCCGGGGGGTCGGGCTGTGCTCCAGGGAACAGGGACAGGAGGAGAGGGAACAGCCTCAGGCTGGGCCAGGGGAGGGCAGGGTGCAGAGTGGGGAAATTCCTCCACTGAAAGAGTGGCCAAGCCCTGGCAGGGGCTGCCCAGGGAGGTTTGGAGTCCCCAGGCCTGGAAGCGTTCAGCCAATGAGCAGATGTGGCATTTTGGGATGTGGTTTGGAGAAGATGAGGGGACTCAGCCAGAGGGGGGATGGCTGCTGAGGGGACAGAAACTGTTTCAGCCTGAGAGGAACAGCAGATTTGTCTTTACAAACCAGCTGTGGGGCTGCTGGTACATAAAACCAGCACTGAGAGATAAAAGGAACAATGGGAAGGATTCCACTGATTGGTGACTGGAAAAAGATATTTGCTTTTACAAATAAGCTCTGGGTTTGCTGATAAATGAAATTAGACATCTTTCACTGAAAGATGAAAGAAACAATGGGGGAACACCCTAAATTCCATAAGAATTAACAATTAAAAGGGAGGGTTATACATTAGAGGGAAATCTCTGGTATCAGGTGTTTTGGGGAGTCTGAACCTCTCAAGTACCTCAGCCAGTGGTGAAAGAGAGAAGGGAAATGCAGCTGGGAAATTGGGATAAAAAGGAGGCCGAGTCCTCCAGACATTGGAGAGAGCCCAGGGGAATGCCCCATGGCCTCTCCCTTTACTGGAATACAGTAAAAGGACTCCTCTGTCTCCTCTTTGGACACAAACCTCTGATGCTTGTGGTTAATTTTCCTGACAAGCCTCTCCTCAAAGGCAGTTGCTCCCCTCCACTGACACTTCCCTTCTCCCTGCACCCTCTCCCATTAGGTCCCTCCCACCCCACACCGTTCTGGCATTCCCTGTGCACTCTCCAGGAACCAAGAGCACAGGAACTGCTCTGAGATGTGCTTGAAGTGAAGTTTTACTGCAGCAGAATGCTGCCCTCTGCCTCTGAGCCCCAGAGCAGTGCAGAGGCTTCAAAGGAATCCCAGAATCCCAGACTGGTTTGGGTTGGGAGGGATTTTAAAGCTCATTTTATTCCACCCCTGCCATGGGCAGGGACACCTTCCACTGGCCCAGGTTGCTCCAAGCCCCAGTGTCCAACCTGGCCTTGGACACTGCCCAGGGATCCAGGGGATCCACCATTATATATAATTTTATTATAAACTTTCTATAATTTGATATTGCACAGCATTATATTTATGGCAAGCCAAGCTACACGTCTATATTGATTTTCAGGTATGAATTCAACCTATCCAAATTATACCTTGGAAAATCATGTTTTCCCCCCAGAATTACCATTAATGCAGGATCAGCCTCATGTCTTCCCTAGTGATGTGCAGAATGTTTATGAATTTGTTTCTACAAGATAGAACTTCCCCAAGCACCGTTTGAGGCCCCAACTCACCGATCTGAGGCGTGTGGCCATGGCTCGGGTGAGGCACTGTCCACCAGAATCCTTGAAAAAAGGGAGAACATTCTTTTATTCCCAATAAAATAACACATTTCTAGTTACAGAAATCAAGCTTTGAAGCCAGTATGCTGAAGAAGGACGAAGAGAGGGAGCTAATTCTCCCTGTTCTTCCAAACTAGAGCAGCAACTACAGGGCTGGCCTGGCTCTTTGGTACTGATTTTTCTGAAACCCCTTTGAAATTCCAAGGAAAAAGCCCAGAAGAGGCGGGATCGGTGCCTGCCCACCTGCAGCACCGAGCTGGTTTAAACTCCAGCTGCTCCCTCTTCCACCCCCTGTCCCTCAGCACCTCATCCCTCTCCAAAATGCACTTTAGGAACTGCTGCATCTCCAGTTCCCCCCAGCTCTTTCAGCCCCATCCCAGAGCCCCTCATCCTTCTCCCCTCGGCCTTCAGGACCTCACCCACAGCCCCCAGGACCCTCCCCACGGCCCCAGGACCTGCTCCCCTGCTCCCGGCACGTTTCCACAGCTCCCAGCTCCTTCCCCACAGCCGCCAGGACCCTTCCCCATTCCCCCAGGACCCTCCTCCCGGACGCCAGGCCCTGTCCCCCAGCCCGTTCCCCGCTGCTCCCCGCACCTTTCCCGGCTGCCGGACCCTCCCGGACCCCTCTCGCCACCGCCGCCCTCAGGAGCTCCGGCCACACCCCGACCACGCCCCCTACCTGCTCTCCACCAATCAGCGCCGCGCTTCCGGCCAGACCACGCCCGCTCATTCAGTTCCCGCCTCTTTCCCTGGGGCGAGCATCGCGCCAGCCTGCTCCCGCTCGCTGATTGGTCTAACCCCTCTTCACTCCGGCCAATCGCGTTGAAGGAAGGAGGGGATTCTCCCACGCGCTCATTCACCTTTGGCCCCCGCCATCACGCCAGCCAATAGGAGCGCGCGTTGCCATAGCAGCGGCGTGGGGGCAACAGCCAATGGGAGGGCACGATATT
>VXBC01009477.1:1022-52316 GCA_013399945.1 Ploceus nigricollis | reverse complement strand
GCTGTACCGTGCCGAGGCCTGCGCCTTTAAGAAGCCGTCGCTGTGCGCCGCGGCGCAGAGGAAGAAGGCGAGCCCCAAGCTGGAGCTGCCGGAGGAGCAGCAGCGGGAGATCCGCGACGCCTTCGAGCTCTTCGACACCGACGGCAGCGGCAGCATCGATGTCAAGGAGCTGAAGGTCGGGGTTTCCCTGGGGCTGGAAGTCACTGAGGTTATAAGGGAACAGGGCCATAAATACTCATCCAATAACCTCAAAAAGCACAGGGGTTTCCTGGGTTTCCCCCCTCCTCCCTCCAGCAGAAAACCTGGTGGGCAAAAGGCACGGTTTTCTCTTTAGCTGCAGCTCTTTTCTGCTCTTATCCAGTGTGTTTAGGGCCAGGCTGCCCAAAATTCATGCATAATTCTGTGCTTTGTGTCCCATCTCCTCTGTTCGTAAAACCTCAAAAAAATGGTTTGTACCCATTAAAAAGGTCGGGGGGGGTTCCCCCTCTTGAGGATTTAATGCTTTGTTATTATTGGTTTTTTTGTTGTTGCTATTATCTGGACCTTTATCAAAGGAGCAAAATGTTTTCCCAGCAAGATTTTTATCACCAGAATGTAAAAGAAACCTAATTAAATTCCCAGTTAAATTTAAATTTAACTGGTTGACCAGTTAAAGATGGTGAGAGTGTGTGTAGGAAACTCCTGGATTAGCTGAGGGACAATTCCAGAACAGGAATGTTTCCATCCCTGTTTTCTGCATCCTGATGTGAGTGCAGAGCAGCCTCACTCTCAGCCTGCCCCTGTTTTCCAGAAGACAGGGAATTTTTGGCAGGAAGTTCACTTTTTCCCCCTCTCCTGTGGTTTTGGTGATAATTTTGTAGGATTTGTAACTTATTTTGTCCTTCCAGGTGGCCATGAGGGCTCTGGGGTTTGAACCTAAGAAAGAAGAGATCAAGAAAATGATCTCAGACATCGATAAGGAAGGGACAGGAAAAATCAGCTTTGGTGACTTCCTGGCAGCAATGTCACAGAGAATGGTATGGATGTTTCACAGCTCCAAACAAAGGGAATTTTGAAGGTGGATGAGGAGCCTTTATCTCCTGTTGGGTTTACAGGGAGATTAAAGCACTCTATATTTTAATCCTAATAATTAAATGTATAAAAGTTCGGGTAATCCCTAGCCTGGATTCTCCCATTTTTCAGGAAAAAATTAAAATCATGATATCATTAACAGGTTTCTTTAACAAGCAGAGGTGAATTTTGTGTTTGAAAAGAGGGAAAAAAGTTTTTCTCACTGATGGAAACCAGCTCAGGCCTGCAGGAAGTTTTTGGAGGGTTGATGTCTGGCATGGGGGTGTTTGAATTCTAATTTACAGACTAAATCTCTGGTTTGAAAAATCTTTTCAAAATCCAGATATTTAATAGCAGAAGACCCTGATAGTGAAATCCCAAAGATACCTGGCTGGCAAGGACAGAAAAAAATCCCTGAAATTCTGGAATTCTGGTTGTGTCTCTGTCTCTGTCTGAATTTTGTGTAATTCCTTCTGGCTGGGCTCCTTTATTTGTTTCCAAGGGTTTCTCAGTCTATCAGATCTTTTATAACTTTATTTTGAGTGTCACCTACAACACAACCACTCCTGTTTTACCTTAAACCCATTCTTTCTTCCTTAAGGCTGAAAAAGATTCCAAAGAGGAGATCCTCAAAGCTTTCAAACTCTTTGATGATGATGAGACTGGAAGAATCTCTTTCCAAAACCTCAAACGTGTGGCCAAAGCGCTGGGGGAGAACCTCACTGATGAAGAGCTGCAGGTTTGGACCTGGTGGTTTTGGGGTCTTTGTGCTGGAGCTGGGAGGAAAATCCTCTCTGTGCTGGTAGGAGGGGAGGAATTTCTGGCACCTGTGGATTTTGAGGTCGAGGATGGGTTGAGCCCACATGGATGTAGGAATGGGATCATCCAGTTGCAGTTTTGTGCAGTAGCAGTGATGTGAAAGGAATGATTCTGCTCCAAGCACTTTTCCTATAATATTTCCTGGTCAGATTTCTCTGTAAATACGCCCAGCCAAACGGATTTCAGGAAATATTTTGTCTGAGCTTGAGCCAACACTGTCCCCTGCAGCACAGCTAAAGAGTGGCTGGAACTCTGCATGAATGCAGTGACTCCCAGTAAAGCCCACCCCTAAATCCTGCCCCCACCTGTCTTGCAGGAGATGATTGATGAGGCAGATCGGGATGGGGATGGGGAAGTGAGCGAGCAGGAATTCCTGAGGATCATGAAGAAGACCGGCCTTTACTGAAGCCCAGGGGATTTATTCCTTGGCACTTGTGTACAATCCTTAGGGAATGGGAGCCTCACTTTTGTGGTGTCTTGATTTCTTTGGAAGCAGCAGAAAATACAGGTCAGTTCTGTTAGAAGTTTTTTGTGTGGAATATTTTTGTTTAGAAGTTTTAAAGGTGTGTGGGAGCAGTCTGCACCACTCTGTTTACAGGCAGCAACGTGGTTGCTGGTTATGATGTTTACACTGCTTCAAATACACAAATCACATTTTTGGGACCAAATTCAGATCCTCTTCTGACTAAAAAAATGGGTCCAAACGATTCCAGTTTGGTAAAGAAATGACTCAAAACCAGACAGTGTCAATCTATTGCTCAGTGTAAATCTGTTTTGGGTTTATGTCTTGGTTTGGGCCCTACAGTGAACTCTTTTTATGGCAAATTTGCAGGATCCACATTTTTAGAACCTGTTTTATGGGATTATCCCTTCCCCCCTTTTCTAGAGCGTTCTTTAAACTCAAAATAAAAATAAACTGCTGAAATTTACCTTGTGTTCAGTTCACGTGGCTAAGGAAGTCTTAGCAGAAGGAAATTCCCAGTGCTGCTGCTGGGAGCTGTGTGCTTGCAGGAATGCTCAGAGGCTGCAGATGGGATTGGATTTCAAATAAAACCTTATTTTAAGCCATCAGAATTGTGGAAAGAGTTTTGATCCCCACTTTGCCAGAAAAAGATGTGGCCAGACTGGAGAGGATCCAGAGGCCACAAAGATGATCCGAAGCCTGGGAAGTTCCCATGTGAGGAGAGGCTGAGAGACCTGAGCTTGCTCAGCCTTGGGAAACTGAGATTTAGGGGAAATCTTGTCACCATGTTTGGTATTTGAAGGGTGGCTACAAAGGAGAAGGAAACTCCCTTTTTATGAGGAATCAGGGAAAGGGATAATCCGTGCAGGATATTCCTGGGGAGATTCTGAATGGGCACCACAGGACAATTTTTCACCATGAGAAAATCAGCTGATGGAAGTGGTGGATTCCCTGAGTTTGGGCACTTTGGGATCCATCAGGACAGGCTGCTGGGGCATCTTCTCTAAACTGCATTTTTACCAAGAAAGGTTGGACCAGGTGAGCCTTGAGATCCTTCCAACCTGGAATTCTCTGGTTCTGTTAATGCAGGAGAAGAATTTCACCTCCTCCCACCAGAGCTGGCTGGTGATGTGGGGCTGGTCCTGCTCTCACCAGTGTCACATTCCTGCTCCAGTCTGGGTTCTGACAAATCCCAGCAAAACAAAGAGTGGGGCTGGTGCTGGGGATTTCTTCCTGTATCATTTTCCCAACTGACCCAGAGCTTGTCCTGATCCAGAGGGAAAGGCAGAGACAGGAGCAGAGTTCAGAATTCAGTAGAAGCATCAGGTTTTATTTGGGAGCAGAGCTGGGTTCCTTCCTTTGGCCACAATTCACTGCTCTGATGGAAGGGCTGGGGAGCAGCTGGCCCTGGGCCCTGTGGGAGCCTGTGGCAGGGATTGGTGGGATATTGGGATGGAATTCCTCCCTGGGAGGGTGGGCAGGCCCTGGCACAGGTGCCCAGAGTACCTGTGGCTGCCCCTGGATCCCTGGCAGTGCCCAAGGCCAGGTTGGAGCAGCCCGGGACAGTGGAAGGGGTCCTTGCCCATGGGAGGAGATTGGAACAAGATGAGCTTTAAGGTCCCTCCCATCCCAACCCAAACCATCCCATGATCCCACGGCAGCTCCCAGCCCAGCTCCTGCCAGTGAGTGACGTGTCCTCAGCAGAACACTACTCCAAGGTTCTCCCTCCTCAGCAGCCACCAGAGGTCTGGGGCAGAGCTCCTGAGTGTCACTTTTGCTGTTGCTGAGAGGGGAAGGCCGTTGCCCATGAGGGCAGCTGGCTGCTGTGGGGGCTCAGGCCAGCCTCAGCACCTCCCGCACCATTTTGCCGACGCCGTCGTGGACGTGGTGGATGGGGGCGTTGCACATGAAGGCGCTGGTGCTCACCAGGCGGTTCCTGGCGTCCACGTGGACCTCACTGACCTGGCTGTTCACGTGCCTGCAGCCCAGCTCCTTCATGGCCTCAGCAGTCTTGGCATAAGGCCACCTGCAAGGGAACGGGGAATGAAAACCTGGAGTGGGGAATCTCCTACACGCTGTGCTCGGGGAAGGGCCAGAGGGAAGAGTCTGTGCTCACTGCACAAAACCTCAGTAGGATCCAAATCTTTTCCTGCTCGAGGAGTTTCTCCAGGACTATAGAACAGGGAAACCTCCTGTTCATATGAGTGAAAAATCTGAAGTGAAGCCAAAATGAGACTGAATTTCCACTTCGGATGTTCCACTACCTAATTCTGCCCACTCCAGTGTTCATGTTAATAGAAGCCTGGGAAGATTTGCGTGAAAAGGGACCTCAAAGCCCACCCAGTGCCACCCCTGCCATGCCCAGGGACACCTTCCACTGTCCCAGGCTGCTCTAAGCCCCACCCAGCCTGGCCTTGGACGCTGCTAAGGATGGAGCAGCCACAGCTTCCCTGGGCAGCAATTAGATTTAGGTTTGGGGTGGGTTTTTTCCACCAACTTCCTCCAAGCTAGTGACAAAACTCCTTCCTAGCAAAAGCCATCGACATTCCTTGCCTGCCCTTGGGAGAATCCAGTCACATCTTCCCTGTAGGACTGAAGACAGTTTCACTCCCTCCCTCTCTTCCCACCCCAAGCCTTGGATAACCATCCTGTTCCTGCCTTGGATCTGCTTAGCTTGGAGTCAGCAAAGGCTTTTCCTACCTGGGTCTGTGGGTATCAGGGAGGCAAATATTTAATTTAAAATAATACATTACATTTAAATTAATTTAAAATAATAGTGTCTTATTCAAAGCCATTAGAGTTGTGGAAACTGATGACTTTGAAACAAGTGACAAAAATGCAAACAGATGAGGTGTTACATCATTCCTTCTGCTGTGCAGAGAAATTATAAAATCAGTCTTCCAGAGTTTCTGCTTTTCCCTGTTAAGTCCCCAAAAGGGCTGGAGTTGCTGAAGGCCCCACTGGAGGCAGCAGAGCTGAGTTCTCAGAAAAAGCATTCAGCTCCTTGTGAGACTTCCACCACCTGGCCAGGATCGCTGGGGACTCTGGGGGGACCCCGGTGTGACTGTCACCAACCCCCCCGGGGCTGACACTCACTGCTCACACTCCGTGTCGTGTCCCACGGTCACCTCACAGCCCGGGAAGATTTTGGCTGCCAGCACTGGGGAGATGCAGCACAGCCCGATGGGTTTGTGGGCAGCGTGGAATGCCCTCAGGACACCCTCCACCTCTTTGGAGACGCTGCAGTTCTTGCCCTGCGTGGCCCAAGTGCTCAGGTTTTTTGCCACCCCGAAGCCACCTGATGAAAGAGAAACAGTTTAGGCTGGAGATTATGTCCAGGGCAGGATTTTTGCCAGGTGTGGCATGGGGGAATGCTCAGGTGCATTGGATGGTTGGCAGCATTTGTCCAGAATCAAGAAAAGAATTAAAATTGGCTCTCCTTCCAAGCCCTGCTCCAGCCTGTCCCTCTCCATCCCACGACTCCCACGTCATTCCAGACCTATGGAATACCTAAGCTGTGGACAGGCAGACCCCACACAATCCTACCTGGAATGATGAGGGCATCCAGCCCCTTGACATCCAGCGTGGCCAGGTCCTTGATGTTGCCTCTGGCTATCCTGGCACTTTCCACCAGGACATTGCGCTGCTCCGGCGTCGGCTGCCCCTTCACGTGGTCCACCACGTGCATCTGGGGGATGTTGGGAGCATAAACCTCAGCCTGGAGTGAGGGGAAAGAGCTGTTATCCTTCAGGAATGATGGAGAAACGTGGGAAAGGCACAGGCAGTGAGTGGGAATGCTGAGGGGCTTTCTTGGGAAAGAGCTGGCATGGAGGAAGGAGGGAAGGCAGGAAGGAAATTTTCAGTAGTTTGTGCCCAGAACTGCTTGTCTGGGGGGCTGAAGAGTCCACTATATCCCAATAAATCCCTCTTGCTGGGTGACCACCCAGAGAGCTGCTGTCCCACCCCATCTCCCACCGGGGCAGGACTTGGGGTTTCCTCTCCCTACCGTTTTCCCAAAGCCAGAGTGTTTTTCTGGAAAATGCTTTCCCTTCCTTTAGCACTCTCAAGCTCATGTGCAGAAATTAAGAGTGGAGGGTGGTGAACAGATTTTGGGACTGTCCCACCTGTGCAGTTCTGGGCCCCACAATTTAATAAGGATTTAAGGAACATCGAGGTGTCCCGAGGAGGGCAGGGCTGGAAGGAATGTCCTGTGAGGAGCAGCCGAGGACTTCGGTAGTATCTAGGTGGGAGACAAAGAAGCTGAGGGGCAACCCCATGGCAGCTTCCCATGGAGAGGGAGGTACTGAGCTCTGCTCCCTTCCAGCTGAAATATTCCATTCTATGCTGCTTCCTTAGAAAAGGAGGGATTGAAATGACGCCCGAGTTTCCTCCACTAGAGGCCCCTGCCGATCCAGGGATGAGGGAGGGACGGGCTCCGAGCCTGCTGGGTTGGGATATGGCAGGAGGGAAGGACTGCAGCAGCTCCAGGAGAGGAAAAGGCAAAATTACACACAGTGGAGAAAACGTCTGGCCAAGTCTCATCCTGGAGCCAAACAGCGAGGGCAGGGTTGGAATGGTTTGGAACTGGGGGGGCTGGCACAGGTAGGTCACCCCTGTGCCTCTGTGTTCCACAGAGCAATTCCCATTCCCAGGGGAACGGCTCCGACCGGACACGTGGGTGGTTCACAGCTGAGTGAGATGCTCCAGAGGCTTTCCCTCCCTCCTTTCCCAGTCTCACGGAGCGGCTCTCCCGACTTTTAGAGCAGCTGCACCTTTTGTACCCCTCAGGTTTAACTCACGAACCCCCATCTGTTCTCTCATCCCTGGAAGTGTCCCAGGCCAGGCTGGACGGGCTTTGGAGCACCCTGGGACATCTCTGCCCATGGCAGGGGATGGGAATGGATGAGCTTTAAAGTCCTTCCCAATCCAAACAATTCTGGGATCCTCCGATTCTATTTTCACTTCTACTCTTTGAAGGTTTTAAAAAGATGAACTTCAAACAGCCCAAACTGTCTTTTAAACAGAAATAGCAGGAGAGAAAAGAGGACGTGAAGCCAGAAGCGAAGAGGGAAGGCTTTCAGGAAAGTCTGTTGGGGAGTTTGGATGCAGAGCCCCACGCCAACCCCTTCGTACAGCAGAGCTGAGCAGGGAGTTCTCCACACCGTTCCCAGTGACTCCAGGCACCGCTGCTTGGCTTTCGGGGAGTTTGTCTCAGAGACAAGGAGGGGAGAGGCTGAGGAGCAGAGCCGGCAAAGGGAGCCGGAGCCAGGAGAAGGAGCCCGGGCAGGACCCGGCCGGTGCCTCTTACCTGAGCCCCCTCCCGGCTGAGATGCACCAGCACCGCCGAAGCCTCGTGGATCTCGCTGCCATCGAACACCCCGCAGCCAGCCAGCACCACGGCCACCTTCTTTGCCATGGTCCCCCGGGAGCAGAGGATTCCCTGGAGAGCCGCACGCCGCTGTGAGTGAGCTCTGCTGGCCGCCCGCAGCCCTTTATAGCGCCAGCCCTCCCCCAGGAGCAGGTGGGGCCGCGAGGGTTGGGCTGAGTTTCTTACTGGCAAGGAGGTTTTATTTCCAGTTCTACAGGCAGGGCATATAAATATTATTTGTTTCCTCAACTGGCTGCTCCCTTACAGATCTTCCCCCAGCACGTTGTCTGCAGAGCAGCCCCAGCTGACATGCCCTGCTCAACAGAGCAGCCGTGTTTTTCCTCCTCGGCTGTTGATTTTCCCTTCTAGTTCAGACTGAAGCACCAAAACCTTTGCACAGGAGATGGTATCAAAGGGAGCCTGCCCAGAGCCAGGATTTCAGCCCGTGCATTCCCCTCTCTGACCCATTCTTTGAACCCTGCACTGCATAGGCTGCTTCAGACTTCTAACACCAGCATTGCCTTTTTGGGTCCTGAATGTTCCTTCCCTCAGATCCCATCTCTCAAAAGTGGATGTTTTACACTTTGCTGCAGTTGTTTGCTGGCTTTTGCACCCTGGGTTTAGAAGTTAATGAAGTCCTAGAGTTGGAAGGGACCCCACAACATCCAACTCCTGGCCCTGCCTAGGCACCCCAACAATCCCACCCTCTGCCTGACAGCGTTGTCCAAGCACTTCCTCATCTCTGGAATAATGGGATTCTTTATCAACAGCACCATCTCTCCATTTATTTAATTCCAGGGAAGTGGCACTGGGAACTGGGAGAGCCCTGAGCTCTGGAGGGGTCCCAGGCAGCAGAATTCAGTGTCTGGAGCTCGTTCCTCCCACCCTAGCTCTTCTCTCATGGACATGATCCTGCACCTCTCTATTTCAGCCCGGCCCTGGTGAAATAACTGTGCCCTGTGGAGGCTGAGAGAACAAAAAACTCCCACAACTTGGCTGCAGGGTGTTTTTCAGGGGTTATTTATAAGACATGTTCCTTGGGGCTCTGTCATTTTTGGGAGAGACACGAAGCACATCCTGTGGGTAATGAACTCGTGGCTTGGCAGAGTGTTCAGTCAGGGCAGGCCTGAGGAGGAGGCTCACTGCTGCTGTTTGGGACTTCATTTATGGCATGTTTCTCCCAAAATGAGGGATTTCAGGCACCCAGCTGATACCTGAACAAGCAGGAACAAGAAATGTGTGACAGAGGCCTTGCAGTCCCACTAACCCAACCCAGACTGTGCCTCTCAATTACTTTTATTGCCCAGAACAGGAATTGAGATATGCATAAAAAACATCCAAAGCCTTTCCCCTGCTGTTTGTTTCGCTATCTCAGGAATCCTAACTATGGTTTAGGGGTGTATTATTTCCTCTTGCATGGAAAAACAGCTGAGTGATGTTGCAACCTGAACAGGTAATTTCTCCTTCCTGCAGCTGCTTCGGGAGCAGTCCCGCTAGCCATGGAACAAAGTAGCCAGAGGCTGAGGATTTCCACAACCTGCCTGCTGCAAACCACATCAGCCACCCCTGCCTGCTCTAAACTGCCTGGGCTGGTTCCCCTTACTGGGGTAATGGGTGCAACTGGACCAGCCAGGCTTGTTTCCTCCCCTGGAAAAACATCTGTCACAACAGACATGTCAGCCCTAAAGATCTCTCTGCAAGGAAGAGATGAATGACAAATGACATTCCTCAGCTGGGTTATTCCAGCCTGGGTGGCCTTGCCTGTACACATTTCTTGTGGGCATTGGTATTGACAAGTGGCTTTAATCTGCACTAAGGTTCTAGTGAGGAGGGGTGGGAAGGGACCCTCTTCCTGCAGGGTGAGCACAGTTAGAGATACCAGGAGAATTTGGGAGCAGTGATGGGGATCCAGCTGGGCCCAGCTGCCATGGTGCTGCAGCTGGCCCAGGGGCAGGAGGAGCAGGGTCCTGAGGAGCAGAGTGCCTGCTGCTCTGGGGTTGTTCTGGATGCTGTCACGGCTCCAACACCCCTTGGATGATCCCACAGGCCTGACTGTGAGCTCAGCCAGTGCAGCTCCCAGCCCCATTCCCAGCTGCTTTCCTGTCCTCCTGCCCTGGCTGTGGAACAGGATTTATGGGGGATCACAGAGCAGGATCTGCTGAGGGGAACATCAGAGCTGGCTGCTGGAGGAGTCTGCAGAGCCATCCCTGGGCAGCCCAAGAGTATCAGTGCAAAGCTCTGCAGGCTGTTCTGCACCTTTTACCTTGTCAGGAGAGTGGGATTTGCTTTAACTGGAGCTGAGTCCCTCAGGGGAGCAGTCCCTACAAACAACACAACATCCCCACAAACAACACAACAGAGGAGCCAAGCTCTGTCAGCTCTCACAGAACAGTTCTCTGGCAATTCCCACCCGAGCCATGACTCAGTGTGATCCCCAGGCCAGTGCTTTCCACAGCCTCCCCTCCATCCATAAACACCTTTGTGCCCTGACCACGCATTCCCCATGGGGAGCAGCAGGAAGCTGCCCACAGGTCCTTCATGTCCCCTTTGGGACACAATCGTGGCAGTGCTGGACACTCACTCCTGACCTGGAAAGCCAGCGAGGCTCCTCTGGGCTGGAGGAGCTGGATGTGGAGTGACAGATGGACAGAAGTCACCTTTAAGGGAATGGCACTGGGTCTGCCCTGGGTTTGCCCAGCTCAGGGGGCTGGTGCCAGGCATTCAGAGCTGTGACAGGGACAAACAGCAGGCCCGTGGCCAGCGTGAGGAGAAACAAGTGGTCCCCAAGGAGCCGCTGGGCTTGCAGAGGGTTTGTTTGCTCCATCAAGGTGGATGCTTGCAAAAACCTTCATTTTAACCGGTGTAATTTCCTCACTGGCAGGAGCAAAAAAGGCAGCAACAGCAACAAACCCTCAGCCTTATTTTTCAAGTGTCTTTTTGAACAAGGGTTAATCAACAGTAAAATTAAGAGGCCCCTGGAGGGAGCTACCAGCAGCCCACGCTGACTCACAGCCCCAAATTTACTGCAGCCAGAACTTCATTTGCATTTCCTCCCGCATGCAGAGAGCAGCAGGAACAGAAGAGGTTTGTAGGGAAAAGGGGTGGAGAGCAGGGAGGACCGGCGGCAGCGGCGATGGTTTGGTTATAAAGAGCATGGGAGGAAAGAGAGGCGGCAGTGCAGCCCTCGGCCGGGGCTGCGGCGCGCAGGGATGGGCGAGTCACTGCATTCCTGCATCGGGCTCCTGGGCATTTCCGCAGGTAGGGACCGCTCCTGGCATCCTGGCACGGGACACGGGCTTGGGACGAGCTTTCCGGGACACCCTCCTTTTCCGAGGGGGCTAAAGAGGCTGTTTATCCGCAGGCTTCTCTGCCTGGGGTGAGCTTTTCTATCCAGAGATCCCTGCGCCTGCTTCGGCGGCCAACAAAATATTTGTGTTGGCTTCCAAGGGCTGGCCTGAAGTTTTGTACTCGTTCCATGCTGGGTGGGAAGCAAATCCAAACTTTTTCATAGTCACTGTAGTAAATCATCTCGGCTTGGATGCAGTTTCCTCCCCTTTCCTTTTCCAGCCCTTCTCCCCGCAGCTCTGTTTTCTGTGTTCACTCCCTCCCACTTGCTC
This sequence comes from Ploceus nigricollis, assembly GCA_013399945.1. Classification (NCBI taxonomy): domain Eukaryota; kingdom Metazoa; phylum Chordata; class Aves; order Passeriformes; family Ploceidae; genus Ploceus; species Ploceus nigricollis. The sequence goes on along the minus strand of VXBC01009477.1, from coordinate 40,999 downwards.
CTCCTTTGTGTTCCATCTCCCGGATTGTTTCAGCTGGTTTTCCATCAGTACAAGGCTGGAGGGATCAGCTGCAGGGTGTGTGTGTCTGTCTGCCTTTTGTATAACTGGAATAGTGGATTTTTACCTTTATCTGGCAACAGGGGAGCACTTTCAGACTCTTTCACACATTCCCAGGATGGTTTGGGTTGGAAGGGACCTTAAAGATGATCCAGTTCCATCCCCTGCCGTGGGCAGGGACACCTTCCCCTGCACCCAGCTGCTCCAAGCCCCAGTATCCAACCTGACCTTGATGGGATGGGGCATCCACAACCTCTCTGGGCAACCTCAAATGATAATTCCAAGCTTTTTCAAACCAGGCACCCAGAAAGAAGTGAGACCATGGGCACAAACCGAGTCACATTCCCCCAGCTCCTTAGGCTTTCCTATTTATAGATCCTGCAGTGTTATTTTCCCTCTATTCCCTGCTCTGTCCACCCTGATTCTCTCCTGGGTTTTGGGCCAGGTTTACAAGCTCTGTGTGCTTCCCCCCGGGTGTCCCACAGGATCTCTCCTGCTGGCCGTGCACTTCTACAGCTCCCCCCGGGCCCCGCTGATCCCCAGCACGGCTCTGGGAGTGCTGCTGCTGGTTCTGTCGGCTCTCCTGGCGTATGCAGGTAAGACCTGGGGCTGCCCAGCCCCAAAACCTCCCTCCCACGGCTCTGCACATCCAGCTCTGCTCTGCCAACAGGATACAAACCACAGCAGCCTCGCTGGAGCACTCATCCCTTCTCCCAGAGGAGTGTGCTGTCCAGAGCAGCTGTGGCTGCCCCTGGATCCCTGGAAGTGTCCAAGGCCAGGCTGGATGAGGCTTGGAGGACCCTGGGATAGTGGGAGGTGTCCCTGCCCATGGCAGGGGTGGAATGGGAGGAGCTCTGAGGCCTCTCCCAACCCAAACCATCCCATGGCTCTGTGTCAGCACAGCAAATTTTCCCTCTATAGGCAAGAAAAGAAATCAGTGTTTGTCTTAAACAAATGCTCTACCAGGATCTCAGAGTTTTAACACACTGAATACACATTTATCTCCCAGGCTTTCTGAGAGTGCTTTCAGCAGGCATGGATTGAAATGTCCATGGGTAAATGCCAAGAGACAGTGCCTCTACTTATCTGAGAGAAAAAAACCACTGCCTAGAACAAAACCCACACTTTCTAGAATGAATGTTGAATTATTTATTCTTTCTAACTCATAGCAACATGAAATCACAGAATCATCAAATCACGGAATTGTTCAGGTTGGAAAAGACCTTGAAGATTGTCAATTCCAACCATCGACCAGCACCACCACCATGGTCACCACTAAGCAGTGTCCTCGGGTGCCACATCTGTGTGTCTTTTGAACACTTCCAGGGATGGGCACTCCACCACTGCCCTGGGCAGCTGTGCCAGGGCTGGACAACTCTTTCCATGAGAAATTTTCCCTGACACTCAATCTAAACCTCCCCCGGCACAATTTGAGGCCACTTCCTCTTGTCCTGACTCTTGTTCCCTGGGAGAAGAGCCTGACCCCTCACTACAACCTCCTTCCAGGAAGTTGTAGAGTGGGATAAGGTCCCCCTGAGTCTTCTTTTCTCCAGAACAAATCCATCATCAGGCAGGACCTGTGCTGATCCTTGCCCTGTAGTGATCCTGCTTTTCCTAACTCCTGCTTCCCACACCGTGCTGTCTGAAACCACAGCCCTGTCTCCGTTTGTTCCGCAGGGATCCGGAGAAGCCTCAGGAACGCCTCCCTGCTGGTGTCCCTGTGCCTGACCCTGTCAGCCCTCTGGAGCAGCTATGGAGTGATCCTCATCCTGGCAGGGCAGGGAGCGCTGCCCGGCCCGGGCGATGCCCGCGATGCCCTGGTGCCAGGCCTGGCCGCCTTCACCCTGGCCCTGCTCCTGCTGGCCGTGGTGGGCTTCCTCTGCGGAGAGCCCCTCCTGGCCCTGCTGGCTGCCGCCGTGTCCCTGGCCAGTGCCCACGAGGTGGCCCTGCACTTCAGCTCCTCGCTCGGCCCCTCGGCCGTGGCGTGCAGCCACCTCAGTGTCTGCTTGGTCGGGGGCTACTTTGCTCTGGGGAGGATGCTCTGCCTCCTGACCAAAGGGCAAGCTGCCCTCCCTGGCACGGATCTCGCCCAGAAGAAGGCCCAGGAGCAGGGCTGGGGCAGCGCTGGCAGCACCAACCCCTTTGCAGCCCCCGGGCTGCTCCTGAACGTGCTGTCAGCCAGTGTCTTCTGCTGCAGGCTCCTGGGGGTCACCCACAGACTCTTCCTGGGCCACGTGCCCTGGCTGTGGGCAGCTGGCACCTACCAGATTGGCATCTGTGTGCTGTCCTACCGTGCGATGGACGTTCTCATGGCCACAGCCTTTGGCTTCACTTCCATCCTCAAATTCGCTGCAGGTTACTGCCTCCTGTACCCCACCTGGCAGCCCGAGGAGCCGTCTCTCCCAACCCCAGTCCTGGTGGTTTTCTCCATTCTCTTTGCTGTCTTGGCTCTTTTCCTCTCCCTTCAGAGCCCTGTGGATGGCCTGTACTTGCTGGTTTTTGTCACCTACTGCATTGCCTTGGCTTGCAGTCCCAGGGGTTTTTTTGCAGGTGGCCCCCAAGGCGTGGCCGTGGCCATTTTTGTGGCCTCGGCCTTGGTGGCTCTGATTCACCTGTACAATGTGAGGGCCAGGACCAAGATCCCCACAGGGAAGGGTGCTGTGAAGGCCCTCCTTGCTCGCAGCAGCCTCCTGAAGCTCCGGGAGGGGCCAGACCTTCACGCTCCCTACCTGGGCTACTCCAAGTATGCCGATGCAGAAGTCCTTACCTATGCCTGCAGTGTCCTGGCTTCTTTTGCTCTAACAGCCACAGGAGACCCCCAGGCTCCTCTTGCCACCGTTGTCATTCCGTGGGTGGTGGTAGCTGGTGGGATCCTGAAGCTCCTTGGTGGCTCAGTGGCCTTTGCCCGGGGTAAAACCCTGGAGAGCAGTGCCTTCATCCTCTACTCTGTCATGTGGATCATCTGGGGCCTGACGAGGTACAGTGGCCTCTGCGGCCCTGCCAGAAGCTTCCACACAGCCGTGGGCATCGTTTCCTTCATGCTCTTCAACAGCTTCATTGTCTTCTGCTCGCTCTTCTTAAACATGGCCTGGTTCTTCTACTCCCTCACGTTCACGCTCATCGCTGTCAGCTTCCTGCTGGATGCCATCCATGCTCTTCCCACTGGATACGACATCGCTGCCACCCTCATCTTTGGGCTGGTCAGCTTTTACTGCTTCCTGGCTGCCCTGGCCAGCAGCACCTTTGAGGGTTGCTGCTTGCCCGTGGGGAGGCCCATGGTGCAGCTCAGTGGTGTCGGGGCAGGAACGACCAAGTGCCTTCACCTGCCTGCCAGGAAAGCTTCCTCAGTCAAGAGAATTGCAGGTAAGGGAAAAACAGAGGGCAGGATGTGGGGATGGAGGGGGAGTTCTGGGAGGTTTTGTAGCAGAACACTCTCAAAAGGACATTATCCCAGTCAGAGAGTCACAGAATGGTTTGAGTGGGAAAGGACCTTAGAGCTCACCTTGTTCCATGGGCAGGGACACCTTCCACTAGACCAGGTTGCTCCAAGCCCCATCCAACCTGGCCTTGATGTGGAAAGCTGGATGACGTGGTGACGTTTTGGTAAAGTGGGCCAAGTTACAGGAGTAAGACTCCTGTGACTGCTGCTCCATAGCTGAGTGGAGCAGCAAGTTCCCTGCTGTGTCTCCTGCATCATTTCCCTGTGTCCTCATCTGCTCTGAGACCCAGGAATCCTCCAGGCTGGAGCTGCCACCCAAAGCTCTGCACAGGGAAAGCAGAGCCAATGCTTGGTCCTTGCTCTCTCCACTCTGGCCCAGAGCCCCCATAAATGCCAGATATCCCCTAAATGCCAGAACCCCCTAAATGCCAGATATCCCCTTGGAGGAATGCTGGGAAAATGCAGTGCCAGGGCAGGGAAAAGGAGAGGAGAGCACCACGTTGTGTGACAACTCTGCCACGGGAATTCCACCCCTCCCCTGTGACTCAAGGGCTCGTGCCCTGCTCCCATGCCAACAGATATCCTGAGGAATGGTGGCACCTGTGGCATTCCCACGGACACCGTGTACGTGCTGGTGGCCGCCTGCAGCCGGCCTGACGCCGTGGAGAAAGCTCACCGGTGAGTCCTGGCACCTGGGCTGGGCTCAGGAACCTTCCAGAACTCAGAGCTGCTACTGAGTGCTGGCTACAGCACATGCTGAGAGCAAGGCAGCTCAGCCTCGGTGGGAACAGCAAGGGGGGGAGAAGATCCAGGTGAGGAAAGGAGGGAATTGAGCTGCAGTTGTGTTCTGGGACACTGAAGGCTGATGGAGCCGGGTAACCTGGACACCACAAGAAACCCAGACCAGTGGCAAATGGGGCAGGTGGTTGTTGTTGTTACTTGGAGGTACGTGTTGTCACAACAAGACCCCTCTGGTGTGAGCTGGAGCCCCTCATCTGGGTGGGTTTTCCTCAGGACTTGGGCTGTTGGGACCTTTACCCATCACTACACAAGAAGCCAAAGCCTTGGTTTGGAAATAGACATTCCTGATTGGCAGTAGCCATTAAAGTTCCTTCCCATCTAGTCAGTGGTTGAACAGTCCTACTTCTGCTCCAGACTGGTGACCTGGGGCAGAGCCTGCACACCTTCTCTTAGCTCTAGACCTCTCCAACAGTTTCCTTTCCTTGAATTTAAATCCTCATCTTACTTCCAGCCTCACCTTTTCTCCCCTTGTTCCAGGTCCAAGCGCCAGGCTCAGGATCGCCCCATGTCCCTCTGGATTTCCAGCCTAAAGCAACTGGAGCCTGCCAAGCATTTGTTCACTCCCCTCCTCTGGGACTTCATGGAGGCTGCCTGGCCATCTCCTATTAGCTTGGTTATTCCCAGAGGTGAGGAAATGCTGTTAATTCCAAGCTCTCTGGAGAGCTTTGGGTTTGAAATTCCCAAAACTGTGAACCCCTGCAGCACCACGTGTTCCATAGGGATATTCCTGTTACAATCATTGTGTTTGGGCTGATGTAAATCTCCAAGTGCTGAGTGACTCTGCTTGGTGCAGGTGAATGGGTGGATTTCCTGGGAATGAAGGACTCTGCTAAGTACGTTGGAACCCCTCAGAGTGTGGCCATCCGCATTCCCGACTGCTCTGTCACCACACACCTCATCGACCTGGTGAGTCAGACCACTCAGCCCGGGGACCTGACCCCTTCTTTGAGAAGGGCTGGGGCCTGCAGGCAGCTGGGAGGGACCTTATGGCAGCAAAGATGGGAAAAGGAGCAACCACCAGGTCAGGGAATCAGGAGAACGCCCTTAACAGACACAGTTTCATTTCCAAGGTAGAACACTGTTGGAAGCAGGGACTTAGAGCTCTGAGGCTGGAATAACTTCAGAAGGTGCAGGAAGTGGCCACAGGAGCTGTGATACCCTGAGTGTGCTAGGTCTAGGCAAGTGCTATTGCTGGAAAGCAAGATGTCATTCCATAGCCATCATCACTAAACCCAAATTTGTCAGTGCTGGTCACTCAAACGCAGTTTGGTGGGGCTGTGGTTGACTGCAAAAAAGGTGCCTCACCTGGGTGAGCCACACTGAGCTCTCTTCAGAGTCACAGATGAAGTTCAGAGCTCGAGTCACCTGTTTTATCCCAAAAGTCCTGCTCAGAGCTTTGACTCCCATTTTTCTGTCACCAGGTTGGCCCCATTGTGGTCACATCAGCCAACCCAACGGGAGAGGCTGACACGACCCACCACAACCAAGTGTATGCCAAGCTGGGAGATAAGGTAACCAAGAGATGTGGGGATGGGAAAGTGCAACCACTTTGTTTCCAGAAGGCAAATCAATAGATGGTATCAGGAATCTGGGAAAGCCTCTAGTTCAAAAAATCTCATGGATGCTCCTCATGCTGCTGTCAAAGAGAAAGAAGATTTTAAAGCACAGGTCTTGGTGTGAAACCAAAACTCTTCTGCTTTACACAGCGTAGTTATGGCTTGGCAATGTGAGTGGGTTCATATTCCAACATGAGATGATGGGAACAATAAAGAAATTAATTCTTGCTTACAAGCAAGGAGATCCTGGTGCCTGGATGTGCCAGGGCTCCAGCTGGCATTGGGCTGTGGGAATTCAGGGATTCCCATCTAAGGCTGGGGCTGGTCTAAAACTGGTACCAAGCTCCAAAATATTCCTGGCTGTTAGAGCTTCCATGGAAGTGCCATGGTCATGGCCTTTCATTGGTTCAGGTGGGAGATCAGGAAAGGTTCTTCCCCCAGAGGGTGCTGGCACTGCCCAGGCTCCCCAGGGAACGGGCACGGCCCCGAGGCTGCCAGAGCTCCAGGAGGGTTTGGAAGGGTGGAATTGTTGGGGTGTCCTGTGCAGGGCCAGGGGCTGGATTGATGGTGCCTGTGGATCCTTCCAGCCCCGGATGATTCCATGATTCTAAGATTTCACTGCTGAATCCTGAGGGTTTTACATTTTGTGTCATTGCAGCAGCTTTGAACAAGAGGTGGTACAAATCTTCCACCTCTAGCTCCTCAAAAATCCAAACTTCATACACATTTTCTTTGTGGATGGGACTTCTCCAGAGCTCCTCAGCTGCTATAAACCTGCCTGTGCTGTGCTGTGCTGCTGACCTGCACCCTGCAGAGCTCTCCCTGTCCTTGCTTTGAGGTTCATTCACTCCAAATTTAGCACTGGTGTCACTGCAGCGGGGCAGGGAGGAGCAGCATTGCCTTTCATGAGAATTACTTGCTGTTGAGAGGGGAAACTCTCCCTTTCCAAGGGGAATTTGGTGTGGAAATCTGCTGGTTTTAGGTGGATGCAGTTCTTTGTGGCGGGCCTTCTCCAGAGAACATTGCCTCCACCGTGGTGGACTGCACCAAGATCGACAGCGGGAACATTGGGTTCTTCCGAGTCGGCATCATCCCCAAGTCTCAGGTGAAGTTCAGCTGGATTTAATTTCCATTCCCTTTCTCCATTGAATGAGTTTCAACCTGGGGCTTCCTGATTCAGTAAGGTGACAAAGAAGTCTGTGATAGCACGAGGAGTTATCCCAGGCTGGTGTGAGGGACAAGAGCAGAGCTCCGTGCTTCTGTCCTGATCCTGCTCCCGAGCACCTCTGTGGAGCTGGGGAATGGGCAAGGTGGGGCTGATTCATCCACAGAAAGGGCTCTGAGATCCAAGGTCACGGACCTCTGTGGGGCAAGCTCTCCATGTTCAGCCATCCCAGAGACTTCTGAGCACAGAAATTATTTGTGTCATCCCAAAACCGAGCCAGACACTTGAAAGAGAAGGTCTTGTAGAAGGTGTCCCTGCCCATGGGGGACCTTTAAGAGCCACTTCCAACCCGTTATTTTATGATTATTTGATTATTTCAACAGCTGGAGAAGAAATCAATGCTCTCCCCTAATTCCTAACCTACTCCCAGCTGTGTCTCCTCATTCCAGGTGCTGCAGATCCTGGAGCAGGTGCAGAAGAAACACCTGGTGGTCCCTAGCAGTGGCCCTTGCCCCACAAAAGGCTGGGAAGAGCTCCAGAGTCGTGGCCACGCTGTGCCCAACGGGGTGGGCAGAGCTGCCTCGGTGGAGCCGGGGCCGGATCCCAATCCCGAGCATCACACCCGCTTCTGAGTCCCCCAGCTCCGCGCCCACCGCGCCGTCGGCTGCTGGAAAATGCCATTCCGGCCAAACTGGGGAATGGGAGAGGCTTCCCAGCTGCAGGGGTGACTCATCTGCCTTTCTGTGGACACTGCTCAATTACCCCAGTGCCTTGCAAAGCACGGGCAGCCAGCAGGAACATCTTCCCTTGGGGACACTGCCAGCTTTCCCTGGAGATCAGTCACGGCCAAAGCAGGCTGTCCCTTGGTGACAGGCTGGCCCCAGAGCTACAGAGCTTTATCCCTGGCACTGGGAGGGAATTCCTTGGATTTGGGGCATGGAGTGAGGCGAAGCTAATTCTAGTTCTGATTTTTCTCATTTCTAATTCTGCACTAATTCTGAGTGCAGAATTACCGGGTGGGGGAAAAACACTGCATGAAACTTGAATCACACAGAATCCTTTGGGTGGGAAAAGACCTCTCCAACCCTTGAGTCCAGCTGTCCCCCCAGCACTGCCAATGCCACCGCTGACCCGTGTCCCCAAGTGCCACACCACGTGGGAAAGGAGGAGGGGAGATGTGTCCAGGTGCTTTGCTGGTGGATCCAATGGACTTGGCAAAGTCTGGGCTGGGAGCTGGGGGTGTCTCCTGCTGTGTTTTCTTCAGAAGGGAGGTCGCCCGTGTTTGACCCCCCTTGGGAGGTCTTTCCTTTGTTGGGAGAACCCAACACTCCAAAGAAGTGCCGTGACCTGAGGTGCCATTTCTGTATTTTACACTTAGTATCAGGGTGGAATTCCCATCTGGATGACTCCAATATTATATCCTTAAAGGTGCTGGAGCTTTAGGGAAGACCCTCCCTTCCCGTGTTAGGAATTTCAGGAGGGCAACCTCCAAGTGTTTGAGGATGCCAGGAGCTGGTCTCTTGCCTTACAGCCCAACTCCTCCCATCTCACAGCATGTTTCCTCCAGAGTGCAAATTCCACAGGATCAGAGGAAGGAATTCCAGCCACTCCAGGCAGTCATTTGTCCTCTCCAGCTTCTCTGCAAGCTCCTGAAATACAGGGAAGGAGTTGGAGACGTGCTCACCCATGACCTTACTGGCATCACTGGGATGTGGTGGGATGGGAGTGCAGCAATGGGAGGATGTGGACTTTGTAGGAAGGACAGGCAGTGTGGAGTGGTGGCTGCTGAGCAGGAGGAGCTGGGAAGGAGCCTCAAACCTTCGTGAGGAGTTTTCCTTGGCAAACACTGCAGTTATGGCTTGTTCCATCTCCAAAAACTGCTGATCTTATTCTTACCTGACTCAGGTGCAAGGTGCTGATCAAACTGCAGCTGAAACCAATCCCTTGATCATTGATTTCACCTGAAGCTGTGCTGGAATTTAAGGATAAACGTGGTGCAGTCGGAGGAGCTCAACCTCCATGAACTCTGCCAAAATGGGGTCTCCTCAACTTGTCCCCACAGAGCTGGCTCTCTTCCTGCAGAGAAAATTCCAGAGAATTAAGGGTGTTCAATAATTTTGCTGTTCTACTTCCTGTATCTCCTTGGAGTTTGTTAAAACTGGTTTTTAGAAAGCAATAAAATATTTTCAATAAACAGATCTCATCCAGGGCTGTGCAATTGTGACAAAATCTTATGGGGCAACGGGTTCTGGATGTTGGTGTTCCTGGCCATGCAGGATCCAAGCAGGATCTCGGAGGAAATCAAATTGTGACACTTCCAGGGTGGGGAAGGGGAGGTGGGGAGAAGATAACTCCTCACAGCAGCTCCTGGTACCAACTCAAAAATGCCAAGGCTGAATTTCACCCCTTAATCACCAGAAAAACCCCATAAGCACCAAAATCTGAGGGAATGTGGTAAGAAGTGGGGATTTGGAGAGGTGCTGAGACATCACAAAGCCTTTTGGTGAGGGAAAACTGCCCTGGCTTAAATATACCAGGGGTGCTGCTGCCCTGTGCTGCAAATAATGATTTTTTTAGTGTGGCACAAGTTAAAAGTGGCTCAAAAAACTGTGTTCTTCACTTGACGCTTCATCTGGATCCATTTTTTCCTCTTTGTCTCCATATTTTTTTGTTTTTATTCACAGAAAAGGTTGGTTTCAGTCTTGGGACACTGGGGGAAGCATTTCCCACTTTGCTGAAGTGAGACAAGGAGAGGTTTCATTTCAGGCGTGATTCTACCCCACCCACAGCTCTGCCGTGTACCAGCAAATCAGAAAGGAACAGTTTCGGGAAAAGGGGATTTAAATGGGATCTTTCACTTAAATCAAGGCAAAAAAATTACTTCTACTATTTCCACAGTTCCCCAGCATTTAAGGGGAAGCAAAACATTTTTGAAGAGAAGTGAAGAGAGGAAAAAAGTTGCTGTTTTAAGTGTCAAATCCAGTCAGAAAGGGCTGAGATAAACATTTGAATATTTGAGTACATGTGCTGAAAAATCACAGATCAGATCTATTTTGGGCTATCAACAAGAGCATTTTCATCACTAAAACTGGAGGTTATGGTCAAAAAAAGGTTTTCCAGGCCTCCTCAAGAGAAAGCCTCACTGAGCCCTTCTGTCCTGCTCCAGGGGAAGGAGCCACTCCTGTGTTCTGGATAAGAGGGACAGAAGAGGGTGTGAGGTCTGCAGACCTCCACCACAGGAGGAAGAAAACCAGAAGAGACTCCTCTGAAACCAATTTTGGTTGCATTGTCAATGTCTCGGAGATCTTTAGGCCTGAAAGGTCACCCTGGGAGACAAAACAACCTCATGAATGGGGCCCTTTGTGAACCGGCCAACTCTGCAATCCCACTGGGGTTGGAAACAACCCGGGAAGAAGGGCTGTCCCACCTTCCTTCTGCCCTTTGTGGAGTCTAGACATCCGTGTCAATGGAAAAAAGATTAAATAAGGATGTAAAAGAAGTGTATTTTCCAGTGGCAGGAAAAAGCCAGCTCACCCTTCGAGAATAGAGCGGTGCCATGGGGACAGGAACTGACTCAGTGCCATCGCCCAGGACGTGTCGGTGGGGTGGGTGCGCCTGGCTCGGGGTGGGCAGAGCGCTTCCGAGGGGAAGGGAGGCTTCCCAACCACGGCTGGGGCCAAACCAGCCCAGCAGAAGCCTTGGGACATGGGCAGGAATGTCCCTTGGCCACTGCTAACCTACAGGAACTGGGAGCTTGGGGGGGATGGGAGCATCGGAACCGATGATCTTGGAGATCTTTTCCAACCTTATCGCTTCCATGGTTTTATGACTCTTCTCTTGGGTTCCTTCTCCTGAAGAGTCAAAGTCTGCCTGTGGCTTGGGCCATGGGGTGTGGGGTGGAGGAAAAGCTTGACTGGGTCATCTTCAGTCAAAGCCAAGCCCAGTAGTCTTGGCAGGGTTGAGGGCACAGTTTCTGCAAACACGGCCCGCGGTGGGTTCTTGTCACACTCACCTCGTTGTGTTCTTCCTGCTGCTCCTCCCTTTCCCAGCAGCAGCCTGGGGTTATTCCTGCAAAATCACCAGATAATCAGCTCTGTCAGCAACAGAGAAAAACCACCGGCCAAAGTCCTGGGGCAGGTTTCCAGCTGCTGCACAGAACAGCTGGGATTGAGCACCTGAGAGGGGCTGAGCTGTGGTGCCCAGCTGAGCACCTGGTCTGGGGCCATCCTGGGGTCCCTCATTCCTGCCAGAGGGAACGCTGCGTTTAGAGATGGCTGGCTGACAGCAACTGGGCCCTCAACCAAAGCAAAGAATAACTGCTAAATCCCAGAATCCCAGACTGTCTGGGGTTGGAAAGGACCTCAAAGCCCATCTCATTGCACCCCCCGCCATGGCAGGGACACCTTCCACTATCCCAGGTTGCTCCAAGCCCCAGTGTCCAACCTGGCCTTGGACACTTTGTCCTTTGTTGTGCATCTCCCTCATTGTGATTCTTGGTGCTCCTGGAGCTGCCTGCTGTGGAACAGCAGCAGAGAATTTATCTGCCTAGGGAATAGATGGATTATGTAAAAATCTTGGAGGAAAAAAGAGCCTTCTGGAAATCGAGTTTTTGAGACTTAACAACAATTAATGGGATTAATTAAATCCAGTTGTGACTCCATCATGTTCTTCTTTTCTGCTTCCCCTCTGATTTGAAGATTTCCATCCCCACTTTCTGCAGGACACTGCCAGCTGGGTCTGAGGCTCTGTGGGAGCTGCATCCTTGGGCAGACCCTGCTGGGTTTATGGGGTCACTGGATTCCCCTGCTCCATTCCCATGGGTGCTACCCCTCTCCCCCTCCTTCCCAACCCTACAATCGCTCCAGGCCCTCCTTCCCTTGCAAAACCAACCGAGTCCTAACTGGAAGCACAGGATTCTCTTGTGGGAATTAGAAATGGCAGAAGAAGTGAGGAATAAGGAAGGGATAAGGAAGGAGCAGACATGGAAGCTCACTGCTGTTTTGGAAGTGAAGAAGAATCCAAGTCCAGATGGTTGGACTGATGATCCCAGTGCCAGCGGGTCCCAGGGGATAACAGAGCAGCCAGGGCAGGGGGTCATGTGGGGCTGGATGGGGAGGTCTGCCCTGAACATCCAGTTCAGCAGCTCCAATAAATACCTCGAGTGAAAATCTCGTGTTAAAGGGTCAACACTGTCAGTTCTTGTGAGAGCTTTTCATTCCTTCCTGCAAAACACGCAGAGATCTCACTCATGTTTTTATCTTGTTCTAGATAGCAAAACCCAGGAATTTCAGCAAATTCTTCTGCTCTGGCCACGAGATGGATGTCAGGGTTGGGACAGTTGTCCTGAGAGAGGTTCTGCTGTCCCAGCAGCTGTGGAACAGTCACTGAGGTCCCTCCAAGGCCCAGGCACCTCTGAGGAACCTCATGTTCTCACGTCCTGCTGCAGAAGATTCTTTGACCATCTCTCTGCCTTGGCTCTGTGCAGTTCCCATGGTCCCATCCCAAATTCAGAGACATAGCTGGCATTCCTTGTTCACTCAGGTGATCACCTCGTCATGGGGGGTTCTCCATGTGAGCACCTCCATTCTCACAACCCATTTTTCAAGTGACGCACCCAGCAGGAACTACTGTGGACCTTTTCTGAGGTGTTTTTGTTCCATGAGGAGTTTCAGTAAATACCTCACCCAGCAGGAAGTAATGTGGGCCTTTTTTTGAGGTGTTTTTGTTCCATGAGGAGTTTCAGTAAATACCCAGCCCCAAATTCCTTCCCTGACACAGCACCAATTCCTGAAGTGCTACAACCCCTTCCTCCTTTGATCTCCCGTGTACCTCTGCTGGTTTACACCACACAACTGCTCTCTTATCTGCCGAACCAACGTGGATTCAGGTGATCATTCCCACTGCTCTGGGTTCCAGCATGACCCAGTGACTCAGCATGACTCAGTGAAGACTCCCTAAAGGACCAGGACATGCCCTGGTTTCCTTTCAGGAGTTCTTTAGAACCCGGAGGCTGGGTGGGTGTCAGCAGCACTGACCCTACCCCAACCACCCTCACCTTATCTCCTCAAAATTCCCAAAAGTCCCCAGACCACCTCTGGCATCCTGTGCCTGCAGCCTTCCCAAGGTCCCTGTTGTCCCACACTGGGTTATCAGATCCTACATGAGCCAAGGGGTCCCACAGACCCCTCTCCCCCTCCTCCCCAACCCTACAATCGCTCCAGGCCCTCCTTCCCTTGCAAAACCAACCAAGGCCTCATTGGAAGCACAGGATTCTCTTGTGGGAATTAGAAATGGCAAATGAAGTGAGGAATAAGGAAGGGATAAGGAAGGAGCAGACATGGAAGCTCACTGCCCTTTTGGAAGTGAAGAAGAATCCAAGTCCAGATGGTTGGACTGATGATCTGACCAACCCCAACAAGTCCATGACTCCATGGCTGCTGGGACATGGGGTACAGGCTCCTTGGCCACAGGAACAGCTGAGCTGGGCTTTCCACAGACATTTAATGGTGATCCTGTTCTCCAGCTCACTTCCAAGGTCTCATTCAAGGACCTGAGATGTGAGTCAAGGCAAGGTGGAGGCCTTTGAGGGGTCTTCATTGCTAAACTGTTGCTTCATTTCTCTTCGTAGAGAAAAGCAAGGTGCAACTTTTCTCAAAGATTTACTGGGAGAAGCATGAAGAAGCTGCAGAGAGAAAAAACCCAATTCTTATCTTTGCTTTCTGCTCTCTCCTGTAGAATGTGAGTTAGAGATTGTTTATCTTCAGTGACCAATCCAGGTCCAGCTGTGTCTGGACTCTGGAGAGAAGGTCACGAGTTTGAGTTAGACTAACAGATAAATAAGTTAGACGTAGGTATGTAGAATAGCTTCTCTTCAAATATTATTAATGTAATATAGTATAGATTTAATAAAGAGTGTGTTCAGCATTTCAAAGCCTTCTGATCTACGTAGACATCCTTGATTCTCTTCCCATGGGGTTGCCCTGCATTTACAATACTAAACCAATGAAACAGCAGCTCTGGGGGGTTCATAACTGAGCAGCCTGGCCCAGTGGAGCTGTCCCTGCCCATGAGAGCTCAATGAGATGGGCTTTAAGGTCCTCCCAACCCAAACCAGTCTGGAGTTTTGGGACTACTGAAATGGGTTTTGCACAGCAGCGGGTGGATCCTTTGAGGTTGCCTTGTCTGTGGTGCTACAGATTCTGGAGATTTTTGAACTTTCTGGACAGGCTTTGCCCAGAACAATCCCTCCTGTCTGTTGAGGAAGTGAATCCCACCAGATCCCTGGTGGAAGGACAGGAGTTGGTTGTGTATGTGTCTTCACAGGTTGTTTTTTTCCTCCTACTCTGCACGAAACTACGTTTAAATTGATAAAATGCAAATTCACAGAGCTGTGACCTAACTGCCACCAGGAAGATGCATTCTCCTGCCTCATAAAATTATCTGACAAATAGAATTCTTTGATCAATCAGTGAAAAAAAACCCAAGAAGAAGGAAGGAGACAGGTATGGGCAGGGCAGAACCAAAACCAGACCACAACAACCTTGAGGTGGGGCAGCTCCGGGAAGGGCATCACCAACCCCTGGCCTAGGAAGGACTTCCTTATTTTTAGACTAAACCATGAGTTGGTAAAAGCTGCAATAAGAGAGTCCAGGCATGAGGATGAGTTGGTTCTCTGTGCTGAGACAGAGATGGAAATCCAGTTCTCTGGGAAGCTGAGCTGACCAAATCCTGCTGTCCTGAGAAAGGAGCCCCCTCCGAGGCACGGGAGCCCCGGTGGTGCCCAAATGTGCTGCCACCCCCCAGGCACTGGTCCCTTGGTCCCAGAACAGGCCTGGCCATGGTCACTCCTCAACATTCCCTTCCCAATCTCCCGGAGCACAGACGGAATGTCCTGCACCACCACTGGCATTGGTGCAATTTAATTCCTTGACAATGTGAGCGCTCAGTTTCGTACCAGCGCTTTCCACCAGTGCTTCTTTTAATAAAAGAATTAATAAAATAATGTCCTGCTACCTAAAGCCTCCTCTCCCATCCCTGCCTCTCCTTCCCTCTCCCTGCACACACAAGGGGCTGCTCCTCTCTGTCAAACCTGGTCCCCACCCCTGAAAACGATTTCACTGGAGCTCAGCTCACTTTGGAGCAAACACCAAGGTGAGAAGGGGGGTAGAAATTATTGAAACCATCCACAAGAGAGATTTAGGGACAAATGTGACAAGGTTTGCATCCTTTACCCCTAACTCTGGTTACCATTGCTGTTTCCACTGGGAGATGAGCCTTCCCAGTTGGGAATGAGCCTTCTCCAGGGTGCAGCAGAATGGAAAACACAACAAGAGGTGTTAAAAATCAGCAATGGCTCTGATGAAAGGCCCTTGTGTTTAGGAGCCTGACTAAAGGAATTGAGGGCTCCTGTTGTTGATCTAAGGGAGGTGTGTTTGTTTCCCTCCAAACTTGCAGAAACACGGGCAGAGGCTGTGGAGCCCGGGGGAATTTACTTTGGAAGAATTGTGGGGGTGTGACGATGGGGACCTTGCTCCAGGCCCCGACATTCTTGTGCTGGGTTTATGGTCAGAGCCCCAGCACAGCGCTGCTCACCCCTGTGGGGGATGGGGTCTAAGCCATCTCCCAGCCTACTCTGTCCTGGGAACTGCTCAGAGCCCAGTAACCAATTCCATCATGTATTTGGCTAAAGTGGCAGAACCAACAACGAAATCAAAGAACCCCGGAATTATTTGGGCTGAAATATTTGGGAATTTAGAGATCATCTTGTTCCATGGGCAGGGACACCTTCCACTATCCCAGGCTGCTCCAAGCCCCATCCAGCCTGGCCTGGGACACTTCCACAGATGGAGCATCTCCAGTATATCACTACCACAAAAAATTCTTTTTGTTAGAATGCTGCAAAATACATTTCACAATAAATCAATTCCATTTCACAATAAACCAATTCTTTGCCATTTATCTGAGATTTATCAGCAAACCCAGGAAATATTTGCTCCACAACCTCCATGATGTTGGTCAGGAAATTCCCAGCTGTGTGTGCAAGGCACAAATGACCCGGTCCAGTGGAAGGTGTCCCATGGCAGCGATTGGGAAAAGGGTGATCCTTAAGGTCCCTCCTGACCCAAGCCATTTTACGGTTATCTCATTCCCCCAAACTTTTTTTTTCCCCCCTTTATTTAGCAGCACCACTGAAAAATCAAATTTATTTCCTTCTGTGCAGCAAAGAGAGGTGAGAGCTTGTTGCTGGCACAAACTGATTGTGCCGTTTATTGCGTTAATTAAAAATCCCCTGTTTTTCTTCTTTATCACCTGATGGTGGAAAACAGGTGCAGAGCAAACACCTCTGACCCATAATTACTCCTGAGTCACCAGAACACTCATGAGATGCGAGTGCCAAAGTGAGCAGCCCACACTATGGTGACTGTTTGGGTTTTTTTTTCCTCTAACATAATTTGTTTGTTTCCTTACTCGGTAAATTATAAAACTCCATTACTGCATAAAATTTTACACCCCTGGCTCAGCTGCCCATAAGTACAGACAGTTTATTGATTTCATTGTGCTCTGCTGGGAGGGGACTCTTTACATACATTTTATGAGGAAATACTAATCCTGGTTCTCCCTGAAGTGAAGTCTTGAACTCCTGTAATTTTCTTCTCTTGCCCCACTTATAACATAAATTCTGGATTTTTCGTGGCTCTGGTTGGAACCTGATTTCCAATCCAGTGTTTTCCTCAAGGGCTGACACATCCCAAGCTCCCTTTACCTGCTGCAGATCTCCAGAGGTAACTTTTCCATGCTTGCCTGGATTTACCAAATCCTGGCTGTTTGGTGTGAGCAGTGAAGGGGCAGCTGGGGAACTCCACACCCTTCCCTGGCGCTGACAGCTCCCATGGCACCAACATGGAGATGATCTAACACAGTCCCAGATCACAAGTCAAGAAGGGACCTTCTCCTTTTCTATTTTCTTGGGATTTTTTTTTTGCTGTTCCAGCAGTTTGTAGCCAATATTAACAAACCTCACTTGCTCAGGAAGTTCAAGTCGTTTTTCAAGCATTAAGGTGTTTAAACATGAGAGGAGTCCCGTGTTGTGGGACTTCACCACATGCCTTAAAGTTAAGCCTCTGCTGGGTGGTGATGAACCTCAGCTGGCACTGACATCCGTTTATGGAATAAGTGTTTATCACACAGCCGTGGGACGGTTTGGCTTGGAAGGGACCTGGAAGCTCATCCCCTTCCACCAGCCCGGGTTGTTGAGCTGTCCTAAGGCATGCACAGGGAGGAGAGCCTGACTAACTTCCACTTCCAGATGCTGGCACGGGCTGGGAAACCACAGGAGGCTGGGAATGCCCAGCTGTGCCCGCGTGGGTTTGCAGGGTCAGGAGGCTGCGGGGTGAAGGGGAGCCCGTGTTCCATCCCAGGAACGGCTGCCAAGGATCTCTGACCGGGAGTTTGGGGAGCTGCTGGAATGAAACAACATCCATGACCTGGAGAAAGAGTAAGAGCTGCTATTTATGGTGACTTCTGAGTGCAAAGGGAACGGCAGCACCAGCTGGACAACAACGGCAGCGCCAAAGCAAGCGCACACGCTCGGGGCTGGAGCTGGTGTTGACATGTCAGCAACCAGGCCCGGCTGGAATCCAGCCCCAGGGCTCCCAGATTTTCCTGCCCAGCTCCCACAGCAGCTGGAGGAATCCAGCCCCAGGGCTCCCAGATTTTCCTGCCCAGCTCCCACAGCAGCTGGAGGAATCCAGCCCCAGGGCTCCCAGATTTTCCTGCCCAGCTCCCACAGCAGCATGGGTGAGCAGGTGGGATGTGGCCTGAGGGAGAATTCCATGAGCAAGATGCTCCAAAACAATGATAAGGAGCAAGAGAAGGGAAGGGTCTGGTCCCCTGGGTGGTGGGAGGTGGGACTGTGGCTGTGCCAGGGGAATGATCTCCGTGCCCAGAGCAGGAGGGAGGAGAGGGAACAACAAGAGGGAACTGGCAGAGGTCTCCCACTTGGACACTGCCTCCAGGATGGGAAAAACATTACAGAAAACCTCCAATCTGTCACGCACCTCGCAGTGTTTTGAAGCCTTTGGGTCTAACTCCTCGTTTCCTTTGTTGAGGTTTGTCTTTAGTGATTGGATTCCCGCATCCCTGGCTCCCCCTGGAGCTTGTTTGCTTTGGGAGAGAGGGAGGTTCTGTTCTCTGCTCTTGGCAGAAACTTCTGCCCCTCCACAGTGCCTGACACAGGGACAGGGGTGGGGACAGCCCTGGGGACTTGTGTGGGGACAGCTCTGGAGCAGCAGCACTCAGCCCAGGGGCAAGGTGTTGGAACGAGATGATCCTGAAGATCCCTTCCAACCCAAGCCAACCCATGACTCTGAACCCTCGGCAGCCCCCAGATTGGCCATGGATGGTCACGGATGCTCCTTTGCATTTTCCAGGAGCTGAGTGCCCTGGGATGAGCTGGGAGTGGCTAGGAAGATGGCAGGGAAGGAATGGGGGGAGCTACTTGCTGCAAAGCCTCTGTCAGAATTGCGCCTCCCTGTACTGACTCCTTGCTCTGGTGTTCAGTCAGGGAGCTTTGCCGTTCTGGGAGGATGAAGAGCTCGGTGGAGACCAAACGAAACACAAAACCTTTTCCTTGTGTTCCAGAAAGAGGATTTATTTAGTGGGTTGCAGGATTTTAAAATACACAGATCTGAGTGTTGTGGAGGGGGATGCACAAACATTGCGTTCACAGTCCAGTGCACTTCAGAAGCACAGGAGCTCTGGGAGTTCCTGCAGAAAATCATCAGCTCCTGGGCAGCTCTCCTGGAGATTCCAGGCACTGACTGGGGTTAAACAACAAATCACTGCAGAAAGGTCCCAGGAGAGGCCCCAGGTGGGGAAGTGCTGCTCTTCCCAAGGAGGTAAGAGTGGATCAGAGAAGGAATGGCTCTCCCAAGGCCATGTGCTCCAGCCAAACACGGGACCTGTCGTGTTTTTAGGGAGAGCAGACTTTGTTCCTTTGCTCAGGGAAGGTTCCTTCAGTTCAGACCACTCTGTTCTTCACCCTTTCAAAGATCTGCATCACTTTTCCTGCTGGGATGCAGCCTTCCCGCACGATGATGATGCCACCTTCCCAGAGGGAGAATGAACAAGTCAGGACAATCCCCAAAGTGGCACAGAAAGGAATATAAAGGAACATCTCCCACCAGCAAAGCCACTCACAATAAACTTGTGTGGAAGGACCAGAAAGTGAAACCACCAATGAACACTGACCTCACACTTTGTTCAAGGGTTTGGTTTTCCACTAATTAATCCCCCTCAAATGTCAGCCCAGAGCCACCCAGGACACCTCAGCGTGTGCTGCTGCATCACTGCGGGCAAGCTCCTGTCCCACCCTCGTTGTGGTGGGCCAAGGCAGCACCCACCTTTCCTTCCAGCAGCACCCACCCCTTCCTCCACCAGCACCCACCCCTTCCTCCAGCAGCACCCACTCCTCCTTCCAGCATCCCCCACCCTCCCACTCAGAGCATTTCCACCCTGACGAAGCAGATTTTCCTTGCACAACTATGTTTGTCCTCCTGCCTTGCTCCCTGTCAACACAGAGGTCCTCCCAGGACATCTTTTGTTTGTTTCCCTTCATCAACATGTTTGCAAATGTCCAGGCACTCAAGAGCTGTTACTCTTGGAGCGCTCTGTGCTGCCAGACTGATACTGGGAAAGGCATGGCCGCCTCCCAGGAAAACGCCGCTGCTGACACGCAGGGCGGCTCCCACACTCACTTTCATCAATCTTTGTGCAGTTGACCACAGTGGACGCCACCACCTCGTCAGACTCTCCATCACAGAGAACACCCTCCAGCTTATGGCCAAGGCGCCTGTGGGGCAAAAAACAGCAACAACCCTTCACAGACCTGGCTGTGGCCTCGTGCTGAGGTTCCCCTCGGAGCAGGACACCAAACCGAGGTCCGCCACCCCTGAAGCAGGAGGGTGGCACTGCCAGTGACCAGGTACTCACGAGATGACCATGTCGTGGTGGGTGCTGTCCACCTCCCCGCTGGGGTTGGCCGAGGTGATGGCCAAGGGTCCGGTCATGTCGATGAGGTGCACCAGGACCGTCAGGTCAGGGACTCGGATCATGATGCTGTCCTGGGTTCCCACCCTGCTGTATCCTGCTCCGACCCCTGGAAGGACAGGCAGAGGACGTTGGCACAGCTGGCACAGCCCCTGTCGTGGCACCAGCGGGGATCTCCTGCTGCCCTTGGAAGTGACCCAGCTCCATGCACCCAACTAAATGTGTCTTTGTGGATGTCCATTCCTGGGCAGAAATCTGTGAGAGCAGAGGTACAGTTTGGGGTCCAGCTGGGTAAAAAGGAAATGATTCACAACTGGAGACATCACAGCTGTTTCCATCGAAACAGGATCTCCCTATATCCCAAAGTCTGACTTCCTGTGGCCGCTGCCCACCCTCCCATCCTCCACCACCTTCCTCTGCCTGTTAAACAAGGTTAACTCAGAATCACTGAATCCACTGAGTTGGAAAAGACCCTTGAGATCATCGAGTCCAGCCTGTGACCCAACACCACTTTGTCACCCAGGCCATGGCACCAAGTGCCACATCCAGGCTTTCCTTAGACCCTCCAGGCATGGGGAGTCCAACACCTCCCTGGACAGCCCATTCCAATGCCCAATCACTCTTTCTGTGAAGATTTTTTTCCTAATGTCCAACCCAAACCTCCCCTGGTGCAGATTAAGGCCGTTCCCTCTCCTCCTGTCCCTGTTCCCTGGAGCAGAGCCCGATCCCCCCTGGCTGTCCCCTCCTGGCAGGAGCTGTGCAGAGCCTCAGGGTCCCCCCTGAGCCTCCTTTGCTCCAGGCTGAGCCCCTTCCCAGCTCCCTCAGCTGCTCCTCACAGGACTTGTGTTCCAACTCCTCCAGTTCCCTCACTCCCTGCTATTTCCACAGGAGCCAGGGTTGAGGTGAATCATCCCAGTGCTCCCAGTGCCTGCCTGTGTCCACGTGGTGGGGAGGCAGAGGTGATGAGCGGGGATGACCATCGGAACCCTCTCATCTCCTACCGGGTGCTCCACCCTGTTTGCTCATTCCCGGTGAGCAGTGTGGGGTTTGGGAGAGGGGACCCTCCCAGGCTGAGGAGCCTCCCTTGCCTCTGGTTAAAGAGCTCATCCTGCTGGCTCCCACTCTTGATGAGTCATTCCAGCTGATTAACACCCTCTGCTAAACATCCACCAAAGCATCTGGGAGCTCCAGGGGAGATTTCTTGGGAGAAAGTGACCGGAATCTCTCCCCATCACATCCCAGAGGGTGTTGGGATTGCAGAGCTGCCGTGCTGAAAACATGAAAGGGGGACAGGAGGGTTGTCCTCTGCTCATCTCACCCAACTTCTTCAGCCACTCTCCCTTCCGGATAATGCAGCCGATGCCGCCGGGATAAACGTTTTCCATGAATTCCCAGAGCAGGGGGCTGATGGGCGGGGCAGCTGCTCGCAACTGCTCCAGGTTGGAAATAAAGATGCAGATGGGCTTCTCTTGAGGCCTGTCCTGAAAGAACAGGGGGAAAATAGATGAAGTGGGAAAGTCTGCCTGGAGAACCTCGAAGCCTGCTGGGATCCTGGGCCGTGTGTTTCCCAGGGAGCAGGAGCTCCAGGCAAGGAAGATGCTGTGTCTGCACAAATGCTGAGCTGTGATGGATGCCCCAGCTCAGACCTGCACGTGAAAATTAAAGAGGAGACAGAGCAGCAGCCTGCCCTTGGCAACTTCTGGGATGCATCCAGTTCCCCCTCTTTAAGCACATCCATCACAGGCACAGCGATGCTCCGCTCAGTGTCAGCATTTTTGGGATGTTGCACACCAGGGGCCTGATTTTTTTCCAAACTTCTTCTGGTGTAAACCAAGGTCAAACACACCAATTTGTGATGGGACAAGGGATGGGGAGCTCAATCCCCTGCAAACCACCATCTCCATTATCACCCCTCCAGAGCTTTGAAAGAAGCTTGGTGAAATGAGTTCGGTGTAAAACCAGCAGTGGAGATGGAGGGGAAATAAAACAAGCTCGCAAAGCGGTGTCATTTCAGTCCTCAACTGACATCAGCTTCAGTGGGGCCAAATGACTCAGGAACTGGGCATGTATTTACATTCTGTTTGTATTCTCTCATCGGCAGGGAAGGTCAGCACTGGCACCAGGGCAGCGCAGAAGAGACGGCCTTTGTGCCGCTGCTCGCGCCCGGGGCCAGCTGAGATCGTCTGTTATGGTTATTTCTCCAGGCTAGCCAGGAAATTGCCTCATGGACAGCAGACAGGGCCAGGCTGCAAAAGCTGGACTGAAGGTGCAAACTCTGGGGCTTGTTCCAGCACTGAATGGCTCCAAAAGTCTGGGGGAATGTAGCCCTGGGATTCTGATTCAGCACTTCGCGAGGCACAGAGGACAAACACAGGTTTGGACCGGCTTGACCCGTGAGTGGCTGCTCCTGTTTGGGGTTGTGCTTTGTCCATCCCCAGGGCTGTCGCTGCCCAATTACCAGTGCTCCAGCCTGGAGCAGAGGGGCTGTACCCTGGGTTGCTCAGAAAATGGTCCCTGATTGTTCTGGTGTGGCTGCTCATGAACTCTGCCCACGGTCACCTCCTGAGCCTTGGGACAGCCTGAAACCAGGGGGTCCCCTTTCTGCTTCTGCAGAAACTCATGGACAGGACACAGAGCCAGGTAAGCAGAGACATCCCTGAATTCCCACCTTGATCCTGTAGACCTTCTCGATGGCTTGAGGGTGCTTGCAGGAGGCTGCCAGGGCATACACGGTGTCCGTGGGGACCCCACACACGGCCCCCATGTTCAGCAGCTCCGCGATGGTCCTCAGGCCACTCGTGAGGTGGGACTTGGGGCAGACACAGGGCAGGGGATCCTCCCTGTCCTTCTTGGAGCTCTGGACCTGCCAGGAATCAGGAGGCAGTGAATAAGCAAATGCATGGAACAGAGGGTGGGACTGCATCCACCTGAACGCAGGGATCCACCGTGCCGTGATCCCTTGGCCGTGCAAGGCCACAGGCAGCACCTCCAGGAATGCTTCTCCCACAGCAGGGGAGTGAATTCCAATTATTAAAGAGAGCAGCTCGGGGTGGACGTTTCAACTGCCAATGCCTTAAGTTAGAGGAGATGAATCCCACCCAGCACAGCTTCCTGGGGAAATGGCTGCTCTCCAAAGTGACACAAGGAAACTGTTCAGGAATCCAAAATCCTGACCAAGATGGAGTTTCGAGTGCATTCCCATGAAATGCTGATCTAGTGGAAATGTTTCTCTGCAGCAGGAATTGGAGCTGGAAGATCCATCCCCCTGGATAGGGGGAATTGCCCTAGTCAGACACACCAGATGGCAGAAGGAGTTTAAAGTTAAGAAAAGATGGGGAATTCTTGCTGTCCAGTCTGGGAAACTTTTTAAGCTCCCTATTCCCAAGGTTGTGGCTTTAAAACTCCAGTCTATGAGGAATTCTTAGACTGGGGATGGCTGATTCCCCAGGAGCAAGATATGAGCCTTGTGAACATCCTTGCCCTTTCTCCAATGTTATTCCTAATGGAAGAGAGCTCATTTCCAGCTCACAGCTCCCTACAAAGGGACCAGGACTTTGAATGGCACTGAAGGATTCAGCAGAAGGGAAATTCCACGGGAATCTGCACTGAAGGCCCCAGAACACCCCCTCTGAGCAAGGAAGCTACATCACCGTGCCAAGATCTCTTACTGTGAGCAGAGGAGGTCCCATCACCAGGAGGTCCTTCCCGAACATGCAGTTGGTGAGAGAGGCTGCGGCTCCGTAGAAGCAGATGAAACTGAGGATGCTCAACACCACAACTGGAAAAAATCCCAGAGTCAGAGGCAGGAAGGGTGATTGAATCCCCTGGAGGGATTTAACTGTGGATGTGGCACTTGGGCACAGGGTTTGTCAGTGCTGTGGGGATGGTTGGACTCAGTCGCTTGGATTTCGTGGTGCTGTGATCCTATTCTGCGGTGACAAAGTCCTGGTGGAAAAGCTCCTGCTAATCTCCTTGCTAAAGCACTCCATGGAATTAAAACTTAAATTGTCACTTGCAGCAAAGCCAAGGCTTCAGCAGAACTACAGCCATTGACAGCTGTGGCACATTCAGCTCACCCCACACCTCGGGGAACATCCACTGGGAAGCAGAGCTGGACAGAACCTCCAGAGGTGCTCTGATCCAGCAGTATCGGGTTTATTTGGAACCTCAAGGCCCTGGGGGTGACAGGAAGAAAGATTTCCTTCTCCAGTCATGCTTGCACACACCCCAGACTTCCAGGGAAAGAGGAACACTCTGCTTGATTTTCCCACACTGCTCCCCAACGCAGGACCTACTCCCTGCTCTCTGTGGGTGAGGGTTTAATGTCCAGCTTCCCCTAAAACTCACTTTCAAATGGCAAAGGGAGGTTCTCCAGTGTAAAGAGCAGAAAACAAATGGTCAAGAGCTCCATGGCCAGGGTCAGGCAGAGCAGCACCACGTTAAAAGAGGAAGCTGCGGAAAGAAACACAAACAAGAGGGACCCACATCAAGCACGGCCCATAAAACGTCCATGAACCAGCAGAAGAGTTCCTAAATCAACTGAGGCTTGTTTGATTAAACCGAGCAGCCCCAGCTCTGATTTCCCTGTCGGTGGAGGACAAAGAGGCACAGCCAGGGTCTGTTCAGCCCTCAGGTTCCACGGACACGCTGCCAAACCCTTGATCTGCCAGGACACTGTGCTCACACGGAAAACACTTCTCTGGCAGCCAAGCAGGTTCTGATTTACACCAGCTGGGCTGGAGTGTGGCTGGGGATTGGTGCCAGTGGCCCAGTGCGTCGAACACTTTCACCTGATTTGATCCTTTTATTTTCTTTGAAATGTTCTTCCATTCCCTCGGGGCTGTTTCTCCTAAGCCCAGCTCAGCTTCTGTTACTGGCTGTGGGCAAAACATCTCCCTTCTTGCTTAATCAGAGCAACAGGCAGAGCTGAGCCTCCCTTACTGGTGCATCTCCACCACGGAGCAATCACAGGAGGATTCATGATCTGACCCCAGATGCCCCTCAATAAACATCCCACGTGGCTCTGAGACTTACCCAAAATGATTAAAAAAGTATTGAGCACCAAAAAGGCAACGGAACCAGCAGTGAATCCCTCGGTGTTCCCCGCCCCGATGTCCAGCAAGTGGCCTGAAACAGGAGCAGCACATCTGGTTACGAGCAAACCACAAAGAGCAGCGTGACAGGAGAGTGGCAGGAGAGCGGCAGAGCCGCAGCTGGGATTGCCACAGCTCCAGCTGTTGGATGGTGGCCTCCCAAAAACCCTCCCTCACCGACACCCGCTGCTTCTGCCACGCAAAGTATTTGAGGTATTAACTGTGGGGCTGGTGATGGTTATCCAAAAATAGCTCTGGATTTTACCTCCAGCTTGGAATACTCAGGGCCTGGCCGGACACTTCAGCAGCTCCTGCCACACGTCCCAAGCCACAGCTTTAAGTGTCCCCACAGGTGCTCATTTTAAGAGCGCCTGGCACGGAGGCTGTGTGAACACTCTGCCCACCTGGAGCAAAATGCAGCTTTTAAAAGCCAGGCTCAGCTTCTGTGAGCTTCTTTCATGGCTGTGACCAGCTGGGATAGATTTCTCCAGGCTCCCGAAGGAGAAATCCGGAACCTGGAGTCTCCCACTGCCTAAAAGCATCTCCTGAGTTGTTATTCTGAGATAACAGCCCAGAGCCAGCCCTGTCTCACAATGTTTTTGCAGGGAAATCTTGGCTTTTGTTGGAGTTGAAGACACAACTCGGACTCCTGGAACTGAGAGCACCAAGTGCCTGCAGCAATGGCAACCCAGTGCAAACTGGGGTCATTGGTAAATTACCTTTTTCCAAGAAGGAATATCAGTAAACCTGATGTCATTGACTCTCTCCTGAAAGAAGGAATTCCATCGGGGAAAGCAATCTGAAATTCCCTGGGAACACCCCTTAAAGCAGGAACCATGCTGTGCTTTACCTGCCAGGCGCAGCCAGGTCCAGGCTGCCCAGAAGGCAGCATAGCAGAAGGGGAGCACGGACCCGAACCTCTTCCCGCCCTGCACCTGGATGCGGCACACGAACAGCTGCCCCAGGGCTCCCGGGATGAGCACGGAGGGGACGGAGAGCTGCTGCCTGCCTGGGTCACCCACGCTGCCCTGCACGGCGGCGGCCGCAGCCAGGCCATTGCAGATGTAGAACAACGAGTCCGGCACGGCGGCGCTGGTGCCGCTGGGGATGTCCTTGGACCTCGAGAGCCGGGTGTGGACAGCCCCCAGCATGGCCTGGAGAGCCGAGCTGGGCACGGCCTGGGGGCCCACGGGAATCAGAGCCTTCTCCCCGATGGAGTTGATGAGGCTGGCGAAGGTGGCGTACAGGGAGAGCGCGGTGCAGAGGCTGCAGGCGGCCCCCAGGAAGGGCCGGGCGCCGGGCAGCGGGATCTGGTGCACGAAGGCCGAGGTGAGGAGGATGAAGGAGGCGTTCTGCAGCATCTCCAGGGTGTCTTTGTGGGTGGACACCAGAAACAGCAGGCAGGCAGTGGCCAGGAAGAACCACGCTCCAAACATTCCCAGCCTGCTGTCCTGAGCCGCGGGCAGCCCGAGGAAGGCGGTGAGCACGAACTCCTCCCAGGACATCACCAGCCAGAGGAGGCTGTGGACACCAAACTTGGTGGTGTGGTAGCCGTCCCCTCTGAGGTAGCTGTAGAAGCTGGAGAGCAGCTGGCAGCTGGAGATGATGGAAATCCACGCTGCTCCCACACAGAATGTCTTCATGTACCCAAAGAAGTAAAAGGCAAATATAAAGGGTGACACGGTGTCGCAGATGTTCCCCAGGGCCATCGGCTCCGCGTACTTGGTGTTCTTCTTCTTTTCTTCCCCGAGGGCCTTGGAGGAGCTTTTCTGTGCCGATCCCAGCAGCAGGACGTTGAAGAGGGGGTGCCCAAAGCCGGGCAGGACGTACCTCTGGGTGATGCCCTTCAGGAGCAGAGCCACAGCTCCATACAGCCCGCACAGGACAATGCCCAGCTCCAGGACCCCGGACACCACCAGGGCCCAGTCCCCAAAGAGCGCGACCGCCTCGAAGCCCAGGGCCAACGCGATGGCCCCGAAGATGAAGGGCATGATGTAGTTGACGGTGGCCGAGCAGAAGGACAGGATGAAGGAGATGGCAATGTAGGCCACCAGCCCGGCCACGGCGCTCTGGTTGGCCGAGAGCAGGGCCGTGCCGGCGGCCGGGAGCAGGCTGGCGTTCCCGGAGGGAAGCGTTGTGTTCTCCGGGGAGGGATACACGGCAGACAGGACCTTTGTGGCCCCATAGCTGCTCCACAGAGCAGAGAAGGTGAGGAAGGCCGCGCCTCCAAGGTGGTCATACTTGCGGAAGGCAAGAAATCCGGCCAGGAGCTGGACAAAGCCTCCAATCAGGATGAGGTGGACACCTGAGGGATGCAGGAAGGGGTCAGGTGTGAAGCCAAGCACAAAAAGGCTGGAGCGGCAGGAAGCTCTAGGGCACACCCCACGGGCGGTCCCATGGCCTTCCTGTGAGCAGCCCTGTGGCCTCTGCCTGCTCCTCTTCCCACCTTTATGGGAAATATCTCTGTGTGGCCCCTGAGCCCCTTGGCTCAGCGTGGTGAGCAGGCCCCAAGGACAGTTTGGATCTAGCAGGGAATGGCACATGGAATACTTGGCCCAGTGGCTGGGAAAAGAGAAGCAGCCATCCCCAGGAGCACGCCGACCCACACAATGGACACAGCCCACATTTCCCCACCATCCCACCAGTGGTACCCCTTGGCCCGTGGGGACGACCCTCAAAGAGCTCAGGGGACGTTCAGCCCCACCCACGCCACCCTGAGCAGCAGCACCCACCTGCCAGGACCTGCTCTGCTGCCCGAGGCCCGAGGCCGGTGGCGGCCACGGTGAAGTTCTGCAGGCACAGGAGGAAGGCGCTGACCACGTTGCCCAGCAGCCCCAGCACCCCCGGCTCGCTGTAGAAGACGGCGGCGAAACCCTCGGCGCTCGCCATGGCCCTTGCAGACAAAACAGCAGAGTCGGCCCTCGCCCCCACAGCCTCCCCGGCCGCGGCTCGGGCACCCGGCCAGCCTGCAGAGCTGTGCCCCTGCCCTGAGCAGGGACAGGCTGGTGACAGGCTCAGGTGTTTCCATGTTCCTCCCCGCTCCTCGCTGCAGACAAAGGCTCGATTCAAAGCACCACTGGAGGTGCCTACTTTCCGCAGCCCTATCCAGAAAAAACACACACAACCTATTTAGGCGACCAGGATTCCTGGCAAAAACATGTTTAGGTGCCCCAAAGCGCTGCAGGTGGTGGTGATGGTTGCTGTCCCCTCTTCTCCAGGCTGCTGGAGATGGAGAGGCATGAATAGCCCGACATAAACCAACAAACATCCAGACGAAACCCACAAGGTATTTTTGAGCCGTTCCAGGACGTTTCTTATCCACTGTTGCAGACAAACAGGGCAGGCACGGTGCACACATACACTGTCTCCCTTCCAGATGGAATTTTCCAGCTCCATCCCTTTCTTGAAACCCCAGTGACTAAATAGGCTATTTTCAAACCCTTCATATTTCTCCCATGAACTCGTCTGTTTGCAGGCAGCCCCCACGTTTCCACTCCTCGGCACTCCTGGGTACCAGGAGCTGAAGTTTTCTCTCTGGAGGGTTTTTTTGGGAAACAAAGATGAAAATAAAACAGCAATGTTCTTGTTATTTGGGTATTTTTAGAATATTTGGTGAGCTAAAAAAGCTGGAAAGGGAGAAGGTGATGTATTCTGTTCTCAGCCATTCCAAAGAACCCTTTGGAAAGGGAGGAAAGCTCCACTATTGTTAGGGGGAGTGAGGAGGAGGGAAGGAGCACCACCCAAAGAAAAATAATGTGGGAATAATAATGAACCTAAATCCCAGGATCACACAAATCCTCAGGCCAAATTTACATTTTGCAAACATCAGTACCCTCTGGACTCTCTTGTTCTGCTAAAACCCCAGTGTTTGTTTTCCTCTCTCCATTTATTCTAAAGGATGTCACTTCCCCAAAGGAAGAAGGATGAAGGATAAATCAACTCCGACAGCTCCAAACTGCTTTGGCAGCATCAACTCTCATCAAATAAGGAAAGGCTAAAAACCTCCAAGCAAAGCTTGGGGAACAATGAATTATTCAATTACTTGGTTGTGCTAAAGGCTGGGATTTTGGGTTCAGAGAGGGACATGCACCAGATCCCAGCTCCCAGGGAGGAGTTCTCCCTTTTCCCATCAAGGCACTGCCTTTAAGGAGGTCCCAATGAATGCTGTGCCCTTGGGCAGAGCTGAGCCTGTGGATTCCATGATTTTGTCTCTTTTATTGTTCTAAATGACACTTCTGTATAAAGAAGCAGTTTGGTTTAAGTGGTTATACTTGGAAATGAGCCACAAAATTAAGCTCCTCCAGATGTTTTGCCCTGAAACAGCCCAGGCAGAGGCTCAAAGGCACACTCAGAGCCCCTGCTTGGAGTGGGTCCCAGGAGGAGGGTGAGATGGGATTTGGGAGGGAGATGGGCAGGCCAGGTGACTCCTTGGCTCCCAGAAGTGGTTTTTAATTTGCCAAAGCTCATTTTGTTGGTTTTTTTTTTCTGAAAACAGGCCTGCAACAAAGAGCTGGGGTTGGGGAGGGAAGGAGAGACACAAGTCACAGGGATGTTTTCCTCTTCTTCCAGTGCAGACATGGGAGAAGGGAGGAAGACAAACACCAGAACATGCTGTCAGGCTAAGGGGAAGGATATGAGAGGATCCAGCCCAGGATGTGGCAAAGGAGGAGGAAAAGGACTGGGGTTGGAACCAGCTGCAGTTGAACCCACTGCTCACACCCACCCCACACACCAACCCAGACTCTCGGTCCCTGCCCTGAGACATTGGGCACAGTGTCCCTGGGCATTGTCCCTGCCTCTGTTTGCTGCAAGGTCAGGACACATCAAACCAGGAAAATCCTCCTGGTGCTGTCCCAGGAGCAGCAACACCAGAACACTGAGGGCTGCACTGAGCTGGAAAAACGAGGCCCAGCAGGGGAACCCCCAGGGGGGTTTCCTGAACAAATGTGCCCTGGTTTGGCCCTGGGACAACCCCACCCGTGGGTGCTGTCACTGTCCCTAAGGACCCATTCCTCCACACGCACCACAGAGCCCAGGTGGTGCGACAGGATAACGCGGGGCTGTGCAGGAGGCAGGGGAGCAGATGGAAAATCCCTCTCTCCCAGGTGGGATTAGCAGCTCTCTGCAGCCCAGGGCACCAGCAGCACAGCCACTGTCCAGGGAACCACGGGATGGAGATGTCCCCGTGCTGAGGAGGCGCCTGCACACCTGGGATGCTGCCTGAGAGCTGCATCTCCCGGAGGGATGGGGCAGCCCGGGATGATCCTTCCCTTGCTCAAATCCCTCATGCCGCGAGGGCAAAGCCAAAGCCACACCCTCCTTCCTCCTGCCCCCTCCACCTTCTTTCCTCTCCCTGCTTGCCCCCAACATCCCTCACCCTGGGGGTTGCAGGAATGCTGTGTGAGGTCCCCCCCTCCCTCCCTCCTGGCTCCTGGCCCCCGCTGACCTCGGGGCCACATGGGACAGGCTCTGGGCACCACTTCCTTCTCTCCCTGCTGTCCTCACAGCAACTTCCCTTCACCCCCTCCCAGGAAAGGTCGTTCCCTTCTCATCCCATTTCCATGGGGCTCTCAGGTTTGCAGGAATCTCTCTGTGCATCCCACAGCCACTGCTGCTTCTCTGTGACCAATATTAGCAAGAATATTCCAGGGCACGGGCATTCCGTCCCCAGGAGGCTGGAGCAAGGCTCCCCACGCCATGGACACATCTGCAAGCACCAAACCATTCCGTTTTCACTCATCCCCAGTGGCACCTTGCCATTAGTTTTCCATCCCACCTTGTTAGTGATAACAAACATTTACAGAGCTCTGAGGAAATGCTGCTCCTCTCCAGATAAACATGGAAAGAGAACCAAATTCATTTTGGATAAACACACAGCGAGATGAACAGTGCACAGCCACAGCACACAGCTGGATTTCACATCACAGCCCTGCCTCTCCTCTGGTGCAAACCACGATGGACTTGCCAGGGATACATTGCTACAACAAAGGTCTGCATGGGGGTTAGTAAAAAAATCCACTTTTAAATAAAGGTGTGTCCCACCAGGCTGTTACTCTGCCCAAAAGAATAAATGTCCCCAGGTTCCACTGCTGAACAAAGCAAAGAGCCGTGGCATTCCCCCAAAATCCAAACACTGCTTTGGGAACGAAGGCTCCCGGTGTTCCCTGGAAGCTCCAGGGTGCACTCCCAGTTCAGTGACCCAGCAGAGCTGGAGATGGAGAAGAAGGAGAGCTGGGAGAGACTTAGCCAAACACCCAAACACTGAAGGTATTCAAGAAAAGCATCCAAGAAAACCACCACTGCCTCACTTCTGCCTCTGCAGCTGGGATTTACCTGCTTTGGTGACACTTCAGCTCAAAGGGAGGATGCTCTTGTCCCTCTCATTTCCTGGTAAATCCCACTTTTATAGTCCTCCTCGGGAGGAGGAGCCTGGAGCTGGTTGCTTCACCCATTGGCACCTGTGGCACTTTGGAGACAGGAGTTTCCTTGAACCTTGTCAGTTATTGTCTGAAATCTTTNGGGGGGGGGGGGATTTCCCTTCTGTCCAGCAGGGACAAACCACCCCTCCCCACAGATTCCCCCCACCCTCTGGCTCCCCAGGGGCTGATGTCATCCCCCTGGAAATTCAGTTGCACAAAACAGAAAGCAAATTGCCTTTTGGACGCAGATATAAACCCTGCCACCAGCACCTTCCAGCCACACACCTCTGCCATCCCTTGCGCCGAGCACACCGAGCCGGGAAAGGCACTGGGAAAAGCAGCCACCAGCATGGTCTACTCCACCTTCCAGGTAAAACTCCTCCATGCAAACCCTCCCCATCCCTGAGCTCGCCTTTTGCACTTTAAGGAGGAAATGTCTCTTTCCGGGCGGTTCCTCCGCTGGTCCAGCTGATCGTGGCATTAAACGGGAACCTGCCCCAAAATTAACAAATTCCAATGGTTTTCACAGTCACTTAATTCAGCTACTGACCTTTTCCTACCATCCTGCTCCTTTCATGTGTCCCAAACATCCCCCGGACCGTGCCATGTAGGGATTGTTGTTGTTGGGAAGTGCCCCGTGGGTGCTGCTCCTTGTGCCCACTCTGAGCTGGTCCCACTCGCTGCAGGATCTCGTGGCAGGGCTGCAAAGTCTCTGCTGCCCCTTCCACTGTGTGGCTTTATTTCCCTGGATGTTCTTGGCATCCCTGCTGGACGCAGCTTTGGAAAATATTTTTTTCCCTCCTTTAAATATGTCGTTACTTTTACGTGCTCGTTTGATCTGTGAGCGTCTCACGATGAGAGGCACAACCAGGAAAACTGCTCTGAGAAACCTTCTAGCAGTTCCAGTGACAAATTCCCTCTCTGTGTCTCTCCTCTAGAAATCCCAGAAGTTCTTGGCAAGCTCTCGGCAAGTCCACAAAACTGCTGCCCACGGTTTGTATCTGTCAGCATCCCCATCCTTTCCTACCGGGCATCCCTAAATAATTGCTGGAAAAGAAGGTGCTGGGCTGAGCACAGCAGAGAAATCCTCAAATTCTTGGAAGGAAAAGCTTCCAAAAGTTTGGGGTCCTGTGGTGCCTCTTGCCCTCAGGGATAAAGGACCAGGAGAAAAGCAGCAAAGAGTAAAAATGTGGGTTGTTAGTCCTGTGCTAAACCAGATCTTTAACTGGTTTAGAACCAGACTTTCCAAATTCTTTGACCACAAATGTAAGATGTTGAAAGGGTGGCTCAGATCCTTAACTCCTCCACTTGTCACTGCTTCCTACTTCCACCTGATGCTGCTCTGGGCATTGCCTGGAGACATTCATGGATCTCTTTCTGTGGCTCCAGCACTGCCCAGCTTTGGATAAATTAACCACACCTTGGCCGTGTAGACACTTGGTCTATTTTGTCTCTTAACTTGGTTTGTCTATTAACTGATCTTAAAATATCCCGTGGTTTATTACGTTTATTAATTTATTTCTAAAAGTTTTCTTGGTTTAGTATAAGTTTATTATAAGTTTATTAACTTCTTTTAAAAAGAGCTTTTGGTTTATTGTAAGTTTATGATAGGTTTATTAACTCATTTTAGAATATATTCTTAGTCTATTATCTCAATTTATTTTAAAATGAGTTATTAATACAATAAATGCAAGGAATGTTGCTAAATGAGACCTGAGGACAAGAGGAATAATAATCCACAGGGATTTATTTGGACTGTATCAAATTTAGTTTTTTTATGAAGTCCTGCCATACCAAGAGGAAAACCCCGGAGTCATGGAATGCTTTTAGCTGCAGGGTTAAAAACCCCGCTGCCTGATGAGGTGACAAAGAGCATTTGATGCCGGGGAGGAACCAGTCCAGCTTTTCTGGGTGCTGGGTGGTTGGAGCAGATTTTCCTGCAGCCTCTCCAAGCCCTGACATCACCGCTCCCGCTCCGGGAGGGTGCGGAGGGACCCGGGGGTGCTCCGGGGGGACCCGGGCTGGGCTCGGCAGCGGGTCCTGGGGTGCTGAGCGCCGGGATTCCTATAGGAACGCGGTCCCCGGGAGGGGAATGAGGGGGAATGTTGTCCCGGTGAGTCAAGCGGTAACGGCATTCCCAGCTGTGTTTACAGGAGCCTCAGACTGGGCTCGAGGTGAGCCCGAACACGAGCCAGCGCTCCGTGAGTCACTGATGTGACATTTCGGGATGAATCCAAACTAGGGATGTTAGGGAATGGTCCTTTCATTAATTGCCATGTTTGCTGTTCCAAAACCAAAGCCTCTTGTGTACCTGCCGATCGGAATGAGCTTTCCTCTTGGAGCAGGTTTTTTTTTC
Organism: Ploceus nigricollis; assembly: GCA_013399945.1. Taxonomy (NCBI): domain Eukaryota; kingdom Metazoa; phylum Chordata; class Aves; order Passeriformes; family Ploceidae; genus Ploceus; species Ploceus nigricollis. Next base: position 7,066 of record VXBC01009477.1, on the reverse strand, counting down.
CACCTGTGATTAGTTTAATTTGGACATTAATTAATCTTTTATCTCCACCTGTGTGTGCACCCCCACATCCACCCATGAGTAAATGTATGGATTTGCCATCCTGCAAATGTTGTCCACATGGAATTTTATTTTTCCTGCTCTCCTGTGCACTCTCAAATTAACAGTATAAATTGTAACGGGCCATAACAATTTTAATTCTATGAGTTATAAATATAATTATATTAGTTATATTCTGTATTCTAATTATAGAATTATGAATAATTTTATAAATTATAAATTACTATATGAATTATAAAATATTATATAAAATTAATATATATTAATGAGATATATATAATCTAAACAAGGTGATTTATCACTGAAATTAAAACATACAATAGACACAAACTGGGTATTTTCCATAGAATTTTAACTTACTTTTAATGATTAGCATCCTTTGGAGTACGTAGGGCTTAAGAGCTTTGGTGGCTGAGGCAAGACACTTCAGTTCTTGTAGGATGAAACACCTGGATAAATCCAGGCTTTGGGTCTAGTCCTGCTATCCAAAAAATTATGGAGGTTTTGGATTTCTGTGGTCCATTCGTGTTTGGCTTTCCTCTGGATAAAGGGACATAATTTGTGTTGATACCTCCCAAAAAATGGTTGTTGGAACTCCAAGGTGAGGGGATGGGGCTAAGCCCTGAAGTTTCTTCACCTGAACCTTCTGGAAGCCACCCCAGGAGGAGCCCAGAGCACCTGTGGAATATGAAATTTTATGTATAGAACCTATGGAATCAGAGAGTATCCCAAGTCAGAAGGGAGCCATGGGGATGATGAATTCCAGCTCCCTGCCCTTGCAGGACTCCCCAGACTGACCCAACTGGCTCGGGCAGGTGCAGCTCCCCGAGCCTGGTGACACCAGGGGCGCGGAGCTGCGGCCGCCAGCGCAGGGCTCACCGCTGTCCTTGTCCCCTCCCCGTGTCCCGGCGCTGCAGTGGCCGCCCGGAGCGCTCCCGAGGACACCGTGACCAGCAGCTTCGCCTCGTTCATCCGCGCGGCGCGGCCCGAGCACCTGTCCCAGACCGTGCGGCAGCGGAGCAAGAGGATGATCCTGGACAGCATCGGCGTGGGGCTCGTGGGCAGCACCACGCGCGTCTTCGACATCGCCCTGCGCTACTGCCGGGTAGGGACAGCCCCGCCACTGCCCCTGCCACCCCTACTGCCACCACCACTGCCACTGCCACTGCCACTGCCACCACCTCCAGGGCTGATTCTGGTGGCTGCTGGGGCTGGGGGTGGCTGGCACCATCCCTGTTCCCTCTGATGCCTTGTGAGGGCTGCCCTAGAACAGAGGCTGGACAGAGCTAAAGAATAAAGCAGGGATTTATTAAAAGGATCTCCTCCATGGATCCACCTTGGGCAGCACAAGAGCCCAGCCAGGGCGGCACCCCAGGTGAACCAAAATGGGCACAAAATCCCCAACCGGTCACGGGGTTCCACACCACTGTAAGCCTTGGTCCACCAGCACACTGGAGTCAATTTGCCCAACTACAGCCCCAGCCTACGAAGTCCCACCTTTCTCTCTTCAGTCCACATTGTTTATGCTCTTGGGCCTGAGATTTGGATCATTTGTCCTTGGTCCCCAGCTGGAGAAGGAATTGTTTTGTCTCCCCGCTCTGTGCGGAGAGCTCACCATCCCCTGATATGAAGCCCAGACCCACACACTAAAGCAGCACAGAATCTGAAAAACATAAAAGCTAAAACCTGAGGCATCACCTCCAGGGCTCCCCTGACATTCCCTCCTTCCCACAGGAGCTGTACTCCTCCGTGGCCGTGAGCTCAGTCTATGGAAAGCCAGGAGTGAAGCTCTCCCCGACGCTGGCTGCCTTCACCAACGGCGTGGCGGTGAGGCTGGATCTTCCCGCGGGATCTGTGCTCCTAGCTTTTCCAAGGGGGATTTGTGCTCCTGGTTTTTCCAAGGGGGATTTGTGCTCCTGGATCTTCCCAGGGGGGTTTGTGCTCCCAGCTTTCCCAGGGGAATTTGTGCTCCTGGCTCTTCCAAGGGATTCTGTGTTCCTGGCTCTCCCAGGGGAATCTGTGGTGCCAGGAATTAGCATTCCAGGAAGCAGAGTGGTCACTGGTGGGGGACAAAAGCTGGGAATCTCCTGGCTCTTAGGGGAGCTGAACCACCCAGTGGGGACACTGATTGGAGGCTTTGGCACAATTTCCTCAGGAATATCAGCAGGGAGCCCTCATTCCCTCAGCACATCCCCATCTCTGTTTCCCTGGCAGACTCATTCCATGGATTTTGACGACACCTGGCACCCTGCCACTCATCCCTCCGGGGCCGTCCTGCCGGCTCTCCTGGCAGCTTCCCAGATGCTGCCTCCCAACACCAAACCCAATGGCCTGGATTTCCTGCTGGCCTTCAACGTGGGCCTGGAAGTGCAAGGGAGGCTCATGCACTTCTCCACTGAGGCTCACGATATTCCCAAAAGGTAAAGCTCCTGTTCTTCGCCGAGGATGAAGAGGGTTGATGAGTCTGGGTTTTAAAATGTTCGTTTAGGTTAAGCCAAGTTTAAGTCCAGTTTAATTTAGCTTTACCCCAGGGGAAAGTCTTAATGAGAACCAAATGAGAGCCAGAGGTGATTGCACCATGCACTTATTTGGTGATTTCCAGGGATTTTGACTCAAAAATAACCCTCAGGAGGACTCCCAAGGAGTCTGCAGTGCCATCGCCTGACCCAGCCAGGGCAGGATCCCAGAACCAAGCAGAGTTTGGTGGTGGGCACGGCCCCTGGGCCAACTGCTGCCACCAGCAGTGCCCTGCTGTGATTCAAATGATGGAATCAACCAGGAACTGTTCCCTTGGGTGTGGCTGAAGCTGAATTATATGTCTGAGGGATAGAAAGTTTGGCTGTGTGGACACAAAGTATGGCACCTCCAGGAGAAAGTTCAAATTGCTTTTTGGAGATGCTGAGCTCACCCTGGTGTTTCTGAGGAGGTTTCAAGGAGAAACTCTGGTTTGAGACTAAATTTATGTTAATTAACTCGAAATTTAGAGTTAAACTAAACTGTAGTAAAACTCTTATTTTAAAGTTAAATTATTAGTTAAAATTTGTGGTTAAATTCTGAATCAGGTGAATCCCACCAGCACCAAAGCCATGAGGGAGTTCCACTGGCTGATGGGCCCCTCATTTCCCATTGTTTTTTCTGTGGGAGGGGTCCTTTGGTCTTCCCTGTCCCCGGCAGCCAGGGCTGCTCATTCCTGCTGTCCCCCTGCAGGTTCCACCCTCCCTCAGTGGTGGGCACCCTGGGCAGTGCCGCAGCCACGGCCAAGCTGCTGTCCCTCAGCTCGGCCCAGTGCTGCCACGCCCTGGGCATCGCCGCGTCCCTGGCCGGGGCGCCCATGGCCAACGCCGCCACCCAGGCCAAGCCGCTGCACGTGGGGAACGCCACCCGCCTGGGCCTGGAGGCCGCTCTGCTGGCGGGCCGAGGGATGGAGGCCAACCCCTTGATCCTGGATGACATCCCCGGCTGCTCGGGGTTCAGCGCCTTCTACAGCGTCTACCAGCCCAAACCGCTGCCAGCGCCTGGCGAGCACCACGAGTTCCTCCTGGAAAAGCAGGACATTGCCTTCAAGCGATTCCCAGCCCACCTGGGCATGCACTGGGTGGTGGATGCTGCCTTGTCCGTCCGGAACCTCTTCATCAACTACGCGGGGTCCTTCTCCCCCTCTCTGATCCGCACCATTATGCTGAAGATCCCGGTGTCCAAGTACATCAACCGGCCTTTCCCCAGCTCGGAGCACCAGGCGAGGCACTCCTTCCAGTTCAACGCCTGTGCTGCCCTGCTGGACGGCGAGGTGGGCCTGGGCTCCTTCTCCGAGAGCAGCATCCACCGGCAGGAGCTCAGGGAGCTGCTGGACAAGGTGGTGGTGGAGCACCCTGAAGACAACGTGGCCAACTTTGACAAGATGTACGGAGAGGTGGCCCTGCTCCTGCACAGCGGGGACGTCCTGACGGGCAAATGTGACACTTTCTATGGGCACTGGAGGAAGCCCCTGAGCAAAGAGTCACTCCTGAAGAAGTTTCGATCCAACGCCTCCCACGTGCTTCCAGAAGAAAAAATAGAAGCCATCATCACTCTGGTGGACAACCTGGAGAACCTGTCAGACAGCTCCCAGCTGGCCTGCAGCCTGTGAGGGGACAGCAGGGGGGCTTGGTGAGGGGCTTGTCCTGGTGAAGCTGCGATTCCTTTCTTCATTGGTGCTTTCCTACTGATTCCCAAGGACAGGCAAGTTCCCACCCCTTCCAGTAGATAATTCCAAAGGAACCCACGAGGCAGGAGGTGTGTCTGGGTTAGCACCAGGAGTAAACTTCAACTCCTGGTTGGTGCTGGCTGAGGAGCTGAAAGGCCACCACAAGTATAACAAAAATTCCCATGGAAATCTCTGAGAATCCCGGGGTATCATCCAGTTCTCCAGAAGGAAGGGTGCCTGTGCATTTCTTACAGCTGGATTCTGAACCTCTTCTGTGCAGAATCCCTGACTGCTGAGTCTGGGAAGGGGAAGAAGGTCAGCTGCAGAGCCTGTGCTTTTCTTAGTGCTCCTCTGGGCACGTTTGGGATCGGGGTCAGGTAGTCCCACTGGCCACAGGAGAAGTCCATCCTTGCTGCAAACAGAGAGGGATTATTTTCCTTCCCAGTGAAAGCCCCCTGTTTCTCCCATCCATGGGCAGTGTTTGCCACTTCTCTGTGTACAAAGGATGGTTTGAGGACCCTTGAGACCTGGATGTATTTTCTGAAGGGGAAACAGTTGGTAGGTGAGGAATTCTACATCAGTTCTACACCCTGAGGGTGATCCCTGCCCATCCCAGGGCTGTCCCACATCATCCCTCCTGGCTTTCCTAGGCTTTCCCAGGCACCTGTTCTGAGCTGGCCCACCAGGTGGCCCATGGGCTTCCCTGGGAGGTGACTTGGGCACATACACTGTGACTCCCATTGGGAAACTCCTGTTTCCCTCCTGTGAGAGGAGGGGAAGCTCATTGAGACTCTGCTCGTAACTCATCTTTCCATGAAAATGGATGAAATCTGGAATCTGTGCTCCTGAGCAGCCATTCCCTGGAAGGCTCCTTCCCCTGCACCCTCCCTGAGTGGTGAGACGGAGAACTCAACATTTCTTCACATTAAACACTGGGGTTGCTGATCCAAAGAGCTCCTTTCCAATATGATCATGATAAAATTGTGCAATCTGCTGTGGGAATCAGTATTCAAGAGGGATGAGAGGGGAGCAGACAAGAAGGAAGATCCTTTTCTCATGCTGGTCGTGGTTTGTGCAGGGAATGAACCATCCAGAAGGAAAACTGTTTTCCCACCTCTGTTCATCCACTCTCTCCCACTGCTCAATATTCACAATTAATCTTGCTGAATAAAGAACAGAATTAAATTCATTTTCTCCATAAAGATTTAATGCTGCATTATGTGAACCATCCGTTTTAATTGGAATACTCACAATACAGAGGCTTTTCCAATAGATGGGGAGCCCAGCAAAGGCTGGGACAGGGACAGCTGCAATGCTGGCCTGTGGCCAGTGGTTCCTCCAGGGAAAAGCCTTGAGCCCCACAGTTTCTTTCTCCCAGAGACAACCACAACCACCAGCCAGCAAAGCCTCCAGTGCTCCAACACCATCACTCCAAGAGAAGTTCCTCCATCATCCACACATTCTAAATACTTGCTAACTTCCATGACAAGTTTTGAGTTTCCCGTGGTTTGGGTCAGGTGTGAGATCCCCAAAAGTGTTCATTCCATGTTTCACCCTGCGGTGAACGGGAAAGCCATGGAGCCAGGCAGGTCCTCCAGACCAGCCAGCACCTAAAGGGATCAATGTGTGGGACAGAACCAAGATGGGCTCCAGTGGAGGGAACGAAACCCTCCCCCATGGGCTTTGACCCTCTCCCATGAGCTTTGACCCTCTCCCATGGGTACCGACCCTCCCCCATGGGCTTTGACCCTCTCCCATGGGCTCCGACCCCCTCCCGTGGGCAGGACCCTCCCAGGGCTCCCGC
>VXBC01009476.1:54620-93015 GCA_013399945.1 Ploceus nigricollis | reverse complement strand
GAGACTTATTCAGAGAGTTCCTTTGGAAGCGGTCCTTATAAACGGAGTCCAGGAGAGGTGGGTGTGCTTCAAAACAGACATCTTGAGGACACAGGAACAGACTGTCCTTGTGTGCTGAAAGATGAGTCGACAAGGCAAACATCCAGCCTGGATGGGCAACGAGGTTTTGAAGGAACTTAGGAATAAAAAGAGGATGTATCATCTTTGGGAGAGTCAGGTCTCTCAGGAAGTATTTAAAGGGGTTGCTAGGGCATGTAGGAAAAAATTAGGGAGGCCAAAGCTCAGTTCAAACTTTATTTGGCAACTTTCGTAAAGAATAATAAAAAATGGTTTTTACAAATATATTAATGGCAAAAGAAAGGGTAAGACCAACCTTTGTTCTTTAGTGGATGCAGGAGGGAACTTAATAACTGCAGATGAAGAGAAGGCAGAGGTGCTTAACACCTTATTTGCCTATGTTTTTAGTGGGAAGATGGCTTGTCCTCAGGACAACTGTCCTCCTGGGTTGGTAGATGGTGTCAGGGAGCAATGGTACCCCGTTATCCAGGACGAGGCAGTCAGAGAACTGCTGAGCCACTTGAATATTCATAAATCTATGGGACCAGATGGGATCCGTCCCAGGGTGATGAGGGAGCTGGCAGATGAGTTTGCAAAGCCGCTCTCCATCATTTACCAACCATTCTGGCTCACTGGTGAGGTTCCAGATGACTGAAAGCTGGCCAATGTGACACCCATTCACAAAAAGGGTGGGAAGGAGGATCCTGGTAATTATAGGCCAGCCAGCCTGACCTCAGTACCCAGTAAGGTTATGGAGCAGTTTATATTAAGTGTCATCACGCAGCACTTACAGGATGGCCAAGGTATCAGACCCAACCAGCAGGGGTTTAGGAGGGGTAGGTCATGTTTGACCAACCTGGTCTCCTTTTATGACCAGGTGACCNAGGGACCTGGGGGTACTGCTCGACAGCCGGCTGAACATGAGCCAGCAGTGTGCCCTGGTGGCTAAAAAGGCCAATGGCATTGGCAGGAGCCTGTACCAGGAACAGTGTGGTCAGCAGGAGCAGGGAGGTCATTCTCCCCCTGTACTCGGCACTGGTGAGGCCACACCTTGAGCGCTGTGTCCAGCTCTGGGCCCCTCAGTTTGGGAAGGATGTTGAGATGCTTGAGCTAACCCAGAGGAGGCAACAAGGCTGGTGAGGGGCTGGGAACACAAACCCTGTGAGGCATGGCTGAGGGAGCTGGGGGGGTTCAGCCTGGAGAAAAGGAGACTCGGGGGGGACCTTATCACTCTGTACACCTTCCTGAAAGGTGGTTGTAGTCAGGTGGGGGTTGGTCTCTTTCTCCCAGCAGCAACTGACAGAATGAGAGGGCACAGTCTGAAGCTGTGCCAAGGGAAAAATAGGTTGGATATTAGGAAAAAGTTTTTTACTGAAGGAATGATCAAATACTGGAATGGCATGTCTCGGGAGGTAGTGGAGTCATCATCCCTGGATGTGGCACTTGGGGCCACTGTTTAGTTGAGGTGATAGGGCATGGGTTGGACTCAATAATTTTGAAGGTCTCTTCCAACCAAGTCATTCTATGCTCTGTTAAAATATGCTCTGCAATGGCAGGAATCAGCAACACTCACCGCTGCTCCTCTCTGAAGTAGTGGAGAATGTTTACGAGTTGTAGCAGAGCAGCACTCAAAGGGAAAAGTGTTTAGTTGGCTTTTTTCCCCTCTGCATAGGTAGCATTAGCATTAGGTGCAAGAAAAGAGTAATACAGGCAAGGTTTTTGCCTGTGTAGATAAAGTACCTTTAATTCTGACAGGAAAACATATTAGAAATATTATATTTGGAAGCACTCATCAGCTACAATATCAGTTGACCGAAGTGATGTTTTTAAAGCTGTAGGTAAGACTCCTATCCAGTTAATAATTTTTTGTTTTATCAGTGAAGGGGTCTTACTCCACTTTTATGCTGTGCATTTTATTACCTTTTATTTTATTACCTGTTCCAGCAGCTCACAGGATGATGTATATCAAGGTGTTTAAGCTAGTGCAATGTTAGTACAACAGTTAAACGTTTATTCTATATTACCTTTGTTATTTAATCTGTGTTGCATTAGCTCTAGTATCTTTAACATGATGTATCAATATGTGGTATAGCGCCATCATCCAAAAAATTAATTAATAACAAAAACAAGTTACAAGAAAAATAGAAATCTTAAGTCTTGAAACAATGTTCTAATTTGCAACTTGTCATATTTTGAAAAACAAGATTTCTTGCCCGTCTATTTTGCTTCAGACTTACCCATTTTTTGGGCCATTGGCAGTATGTCCAAAGCAATTATAGCAAGTGACAGTACATTTGATTTCCAGCTGCATTAGTAAGTATGGAATTTTTGGTTGTTGTGCTATAAGCAGCTTGTTGTTATCTAAGAGAAAAGTTTGGAAGCTTACACAGGATTAATTAAAATCAATGAAGGATTTAAAAGTGAACACTGAAATTATTGCTGGAGAAATGTAATTAACAAAGTAAATTGGATCCTAAAATGGCCCCAGATCATCCCACAGAGACCCAGTGCAAGCCCCCACTGAGGAGGAAGGCAGAAATATTTTGTGAGAGCTAAAAGAAGGCAGCAACAGAAAACTGTCGTACTGGAACCATCCTACTGATGACACAGGCTCACATTAAGAGGCTATTTAGTTACTTAGTTTTACCTGTCACCAGCAGCATTATTTAAAAAGCAAATATTTTAAAAGTAAATATTTAAAAGTAAATATATTCTTGCTATTGAGTTTCTGCATTGTTGTATCCAAAGCCACAAACCACCCATAATTTCCGTTTCCTGTCTGTATCTAACTGTTGAATAGTATGAAAAGCACATGAATAAATCTATGTTAGGCTTTTTATATTCATTACTGCAGATAAAGTATTCTAATTTCACTACTTGGTATCTGTCATGTAAAATTCTGCACATGGAGTTTCTTTTGCATCTTTGACAGTACAGGGAGTACAGATTTTCTTAATATCTTTACTGTACTGCGGTGTTCATATGATGACTATCCATGTCTATCCATCCCTGACTCCTGGAGAGTCTTTAGAAAGGCAAATGCTGCTACGTGTTTTGCATGATCAACAGTTGGAAAACAGAACGCATGCAAGTGTTGTCTGAGCCACATTATGAAAAATCAGTTGCCCGTTGCCAGCCTCTTCATTATGTCATCATTCCTTCCGTGGCAACCACCCTGTCTCAAGCCAGTCCTTGCTAAATTCATTACCCTTGCAAATTGTTCAGATTCATGTGTCTGTTTTCTGAAACCAAAGCCATTGAAATAAATAGATTCCCATGGATCTTTGTCAGTTTCCAATTGAGACTTTAATTTTTTCACTTGCTTCTCGCTCCTCCTTACAGTCTTGGCCTTGGCTGCATTCACACCCTTTCCCCTTCCTTCTGTCAATGTTGTCACTGGGCTGTGACATCCCCAGTCTTCAAGCTTTTTCGTGCTTTTTCATGCATATGCCTGTTGCTGAGGAGATGGTTCCAGGTGTGAGCAGCGGAAAGAAGCATTTAGGGCTAAGTTTCTTCTAAAATGATAGGAAAGAATTCACCAGAGATTTATGGAGGTTTTCCTTGCCATGGCTTAGAGTGATAATTTTGTCACAAAGCATAAATTTAATGACATGTCAGGAAAAACGGTAAAATGAAAAAAGAGGTTTTTGTTGTTTTCATGGAAAGCTTAACTCAAAACTACATTTGTTTTCATGTGGTTTTGTTCCATTTACTTTTAGGAGCTTTTTCACGTTCCAATCGCTTGCAGTGACTATTCTATACAGGACTTTTATTTTAGAACTACTACCACTAGGCCATAATATTGTAACAATTTCACGTGTTATGTGTGTTGTTTTTGTCAGTGATGCTACATCCGCCTGGAAAAGCAGCTTGTTATGTGTCTCTCTAGTGTGTTTCCAGGAAATGATAAGGTAGCCAGAATAACTAGCATGGGATTCTTACCCTGCCTCACTCACCAGTGCTGGTCTCAAGTCTTAAGTAGGAGATAAACAGAGGATAGACATCTCCATAAAGGGTCATCGGTGCAAATGCCACCTCTCCTTCAAGTGTTTGTGGGTTCAACACTGCCTTGTCTTGTCAGAGACAGCATTGGTATAACTCTTCAGTTGGGGTCTGCCCTGCAATTCGTGTTAGAATTATCTTCACCATTACTATACTGCAGAATCTGTGCAGGCTGAAGTGTAGCCTGTAACTCTGCTTTTAACCAACCTGAAAAAAGGAAAGCCAGACTCTATAACCTGCATCATGACCCATGATGCCTGGGGCTGCTTACCTAGAAAAATCTTTTTGTAGCTATTTGCTCAAGTAGAAGTGGTGACTTTTTGATTTCAAGCTGCCGCATGTGGCAGTCTGGTACGTGCCTGCACATCTGAGAGCAGAGAGAGTCTAAAGGCTGTTGAGGAGGCCATGAATGGTGACTGTTTTAAGATTCAAAAGGCTTAACTAGCTTGCTAAAAATTCCTTGTCATTTGTCAAATAAATAAATGCTTATTAATTTAATAACTTATTAATTGAAGGGCGCTAGCTACAATATTGTTAAATCCTGAGCTGAATGACAGTAGATGTGTGATTTCATATATCTCACTTGTTAGATGCAAGTGATGCCAAATAAAACAAGGCGTCATTTGGCAATGACTTAATAGGGCAATAAAAGTCATCAGCCCATTCTTTTTTCTGCAGTTTATGTTCTGCTTTGACTTTCTGCCTAATGTGGAGGAGACATGAAATATAATGGAATAAAAAGATCTATGGAGCATTGACTAAGAGTTTTAAGCTCCATCTCTCTCGATCCTGCATTAAAATAAATGTTTTCCTTCTTTCAAGTAGATTTCTATGTAGTGTTATTGGGTGGTCATACAGATATGAGTGAATTTTACTTTAGGATGCCTACTCCCTGATTTCTATCTCTCTTCCAATTGCATCAGAACCAACATTTTAAGGGAAAAATTCTGTTTCTTAGTTGACAACTTGATTTTTTCCCCTAAGAAGGACACTGCAAGTCATTAGACTCAGAGCCTTTTCAGCCTCCTCCATGATCAGAGCAACTGCTGTGTGAATTTTATACTTCCTTTCCTATCTGAATAGTACACACCTACCTGTGCCTACTGCAGCCTTTTGCCCACCTTAACAGCTCTGAGCTGTACCTGTTTTCAAGTGTCAGAGCAAGGTTAGGACAGCAGTGGCATTGCTTACCTTGATTATAAAACTATGTCCATATTTTCACGAAAAAAAATCTTCAGGCCTCTTTTGAAGCAAGTTTTGTTCTTAGTCATCATGCTAATTTATTGGTTTCTTTTAAATAGTGATGTGAAAGATAAACCATTTTTTTACTCTGGAGGACACATGCACTTGCCCATAAACATCCATCCAGCATATTGATTAGATACATGAATATTTCTCTTTAAGAAGAGTTTCTGAATTTTTACAAATGCTTTCTTTTTTTTTTTTTTGTGCTTCTTCAGCTGTAGCATTTATAACAATTTTATTCATTAATTCCAACTCCCAGTATGAACATGGACTTCTGATAACACAGAGACGAGAAAGTTGTGCATTCAGCTGTGAAAATGTCCAAAGAATAATATTTGACATTACTTCACATGTATTCACTCAAAAAATTGTGAAGAAATTTGGTGGAGCAGCTTGCAACCTCTGGTACTTCTCAGAATTCATGGCACTTTAAAATCTAGCCCTAGATTGCCAATTGCAAAATACATTTATTCAAATTTTTATAAATACTATTTTTCATCTATTTCCATTGTGGGAGGAGGGAACAGAACAGATTTTTATGAGGCATTCAGCTGGTTTTACCCTACATGAAGAGGAACTCAAGCAATTCTAAGCAAATGTGCTCTGGGCATTTGGGCATTTGTTGGGGTCATTTAAGTGCTGTTTTCAGTGCTAGCTGTGTTTGGTTTATTCTATCATCACATTATTGAGAAAACACAATTTTGCTTAAAACACAAATGGAGCACAAATAATATCAGTCCATAATACACATCGTAAAAGAGTGAGACTGACAGTGCAATTTTCAATTATTCCACTAGGTTTAATTACATTTTATGCAGACCAGAAAAGAATGGTAAAATGTACATTTTCTGTGGTAAATTTTATGTATTTGGTTTACTGTTAAATAATAATAATTTTTAAAAGTAGACAAATATTAATTTAGTGTCCTTTATCCATGAAAGAAAATATATATTTTAAAATCCATGTAAGGGGAAGTTTTTGTTGGGAGACTTTCCTGTATATGTTCAGAAACTTAAACTATTTCTATTGTATATGCTTGTTAAGACTAGGGAAAGAGGATGAATATGAAATATCAAGAATCTCATGTGACATTTTCTTTTCACAGGTATTAAAAATACATATCATCCAAGCAAAAATTAAGTACTGGCTAGGCAGTCAAGAATATTCTTAAATATTTCTGAGGTTGAAATATAATTGTTTTGAAGTTTAGCGCTGTTGACATTTTCTTTTCTTTTAAATGTAGTCATTTTGGCAGTCACTATTATAGCTATTAAAGGTCAGTTCCACTCACAAAAGCCCTTTAAACTTATCAAATATTTGAAAACTAATCAGGCATGTTTTTATTCAGTGGGTCCCATTTAGATGTCTGGTTTTTTCTGGTATATTTACAGTTTTGTATTTTTACCTTGTAGTCAAATTATCAGGATGCCACAGTCATGTAGGTTTTTCCTAGTTCTGTTTCTGGATGTTTCCTTGTGAAATGAAATGTAAGCACCATTATGAACTTGCAGTTTCTCTTGGGTCACTCAGATTCTGGTGTTTGCATCTTCTAGAAAACTGTTCCATGAGAAGGGCTGTGTCAGCCTTTAGATGAGGATCACTGAAATTGGGGATGAATTGTAGCATCTGTCCCTTTCATAGTGGCTTGGGAGGTGTGGTTTTGTTGAAGTGGTCACATGAATTAGTCTTCTAATAGAGACACATATTGGTCTTGCAAAGCCAGTAACCGTAGGTGACTGTCAGTTGTATTAAAACCATTCTTCATCTTTTACACGGACCAAAAATAGGTTTGTTTTCTTTTTTTTCCAGAAAAAGTAGTACAGTGGTTTAGATACAGGAGGAAGGACAGAGGACTCCAGCTTTAAAATGCAGAACTACTGTCTTTTGCTACCAAAGGCCCAGAATTACCAAGGCATGGTCCAACTCTGAGAAATTGCTAGAATGAGTTCTCCCCTATTGATCATGCCGTCTGTGTGACAGATAGTTGGATGCTCAGAAGGCTCTGTAGCATCCATAGGTGTGTTTTTGCTGAGTGCATACTGACTTGTCTGTGTTCTCCAGCAGTGCTGTATCATTGCCCTCAGCAGGCAGTTGGCTCTCCTGGACAAGTCAGCAGCTTTGCCCACAGCAGAGCAAGCACCAGCACAGTGTTGGTGGACAGCTCATTGGTGCACTTTAGTGCATTACTGTCTGATTAATGTGCCCGTTAATTGCACCGCACCAGAGCGGCCGCTGTGGAGGAGAGCAGTGATTGTGTCGCAACAATTAACCTGTGCATTCTGGTATTATGGCAAATAACTCTGTCATCTCAACGTGTTAATGTAAAATTGGGACAGCATGGAAAGATGCTGTTCAGCAGGCAGTCAGCTTGTTCTTTAAGCCAGCAGGCACTGAAAATGTATTTATTAGACTGCAATGTGAAGCAGGTGGGCTCAAAAGATAACAATGTACTAAAAGAAGCTGCTATGTAAGGAGCAGCAGAAAGAAGAGTGCATTTTGAACAGGTATACAGAGATCTTGTCATCTCATCACTATTTTCTGTGGCAAACTAGCACTGCTATTAACATTTTGACTTTAAGTAATCTAATGTCATTCCTTCACTATATTTGGGAATTGTTTTTTTCTTTTTTTTTTGGTTTTGTTTTGTTTTGTTTTTTGTTTGGTTTGGGGTTTTTTGTTGGGGTTTTTTTGGTTTTTTGTTTTGGATTTGGATTTTTTTAAGGCAAAGAGACTGTCTTTAAACTAATGTCGCTAGCTTCCAACCGACTGGAACTGTGCACTTAAAAATATGACTTTTATTTATGACTCAAGAAGTCAATCAAAAGACAAATATTTTGTCCTCACATCTTTCTGTGCATATAAGTATTACCATGCCTTCTTTGGTCTCATGTTTTGGAGTAATGAGATAAATCCTGGCATTGCAGAAGTTTGCCTAACTTTTTAAATTGGTGAAACCCCATTCTCATGGGCAAGTCAGTATGAAATCCTCAGCCAGTTCAGCTAGGATCTGTTGTGGGTTGGTACAAAAAAAAAAATAAATCAAATGGAGAAGTTTCATTTTCTTCCTAAAGATAATGACCTCTGTGGGTTCAGTGTGTCCTGAGAAGTCTGCCTGGCCTTAATACTGAATGACCATCCTGTGTGGAAAGAGGCAATAGCTGAATCCAACAGATAGCCTGCATCTCGACTTACAGGAATTCCTATGTTCAGCACAGTATTGAAATGTGACCTTCTGTGGCCACAATAAAATTCAAAAATAATTTTATTGATCTGGTTAATTTGTGCCAGAGGGAAAGAAAAAGAAAAAAAACACAAAATGCAACAATTTCTGGGAATATAGAGAAATGTGTCTAATCATGCATATCCTTGTATGTATCTGTTTATGCAACATCAGGATAATAAAAAATGCAAATTACTTGTTTAAATTGCTCCAATGTCATGGTAATCAGATGTGTAAATCCATTTTTAAGAGATTTTTAATTGTTGTTGTATGACTATACAGAAAGTCATATTACCAGATTGCTACAAATCATAAAACTATGATGGAAATTTTCTGTTTTCTATTGAAACATTATTTTGTTTTCTATGCTGTTTCCAACAATAATTCTGAATTTTAGTTGCACCTTTGAGTCTGTTTGTGTTCTTTGATGAAATTTCTTGTAGATTTTCTTCTGTATGATCATGAGTGTCTAGTTGTTTTTGCTGTCTGGAAGTAGGAGCAAAGGCAGTGATCAATTCAATAGTTTTTTAAAAACTGTTGTTTTCTCTTTTGAATTTAAGCGTGGGTATCTCTGGCTTCTACTTGCTTTTTATCCATTTTTTTTTGCATTAAATTTTAATTTTATAAAGATGGATCAATTAATACATTCTTGATCTTATTCCATTAATCTCTAACATCTTGTCCCATTGACAGTCTCAGAGCTTCAACCTGATTTGTCTCTATTCACTTTGTTGTCTTCTTGCTGTTACTTTGCCTTCTTCTGTATATTGCTTCTATGTAAGAATGCTCCCACTCAGGAGCCATGTTCTGCCTATATTTCAGCATATTCTCAAACTTTAAAACAGAGGTTGAAACAAGCTTTTAGCTGAAACTCAACATCGTGCCCTCAAAATCTTTAGGAGAGTCGTTATTGACTTCGGCAAGAGGGGGAATCAATGTGTGGTGCAGTCTAGCCTCATCCTCTTATTGTGTCTCATCATTAACTGACACTGAAAGCTGCTGGATGGTGCAGCAATTCTGTTTATGGCATGTTTCAGGAAAAAAAAGAGCCGGACTGCTGATTGTGAACTCTGTATAGTACAACCATATAAATAAGCATAGAAATTTTGAGCATATCAGATAGAGAAGGACCTTCAGAGATCACTGCTTCCTACCATATGCTCCAAGCAGGGAACTAATAAATTAGTCTTGCCTAGAATAATTATTTCTTTGGTGTATTTAAAGTATATAATCTAGGTGGGCAGCTATTGAGACCAATATGAGTTGCAATAAAATTTGCAATTAGGTACTTAAGCTTTCAGTATCTCCAGTAATATTAGGGAGGTAGTACACAGAATTTACTTAAAATAGGGACCAAGGAAAACTCACTAGTATGGGAGTTGCAATGATATGTGATAAAGAATTTTGCAACATGAGTTCAGCAAACTGCGGGCTGCCTGTAGGCATCCCTGCTTCATAAATATTCATCTGACCTTCCAGTTCAGCTGTAGTCAGAGGGTAGAAGCCCTTGTAGATTCAGTGAAGCAAGTCAGATCATGGTCACGGAAGACAAGGACCTATTACATTCCTGTTTCCCTTTATTCCACCTAATTTCTATAGGCAGGAACTTCTTTAACCATTAAAGTCATCTTCATGTTATTGGCCTAATCTATTCTTTTCATCTCAATCAGATGTTAGTGATCCTTGGATAAAATATCAGAGCTGAGGACAGCTGAATGAAACTGTTTTCATAAACACTGGCGTTTTCAGGTGATTTGTTTTGACTTATCTAAAAAGAAACCAAACTTCTGTCGTTTGTTACAGTTATTCTGAGCATATGTTGACTGGTCCTTACCATATAAAGATCTAAAGCCTGACTGCTTCCCTGACTGACTTCATGAAAGCAAACATGCATGAAGCATTTTTCCTTTCACCTCATCAAGAAAATGAATGATTTAAAAGCACCAGCCTATAAAACCTTTTTGTATCACAACCCTTAAGCAGGTTATAGTCCAGTGGTTTCACAGCAATAAATCTGAAGAAGAAACAAATAAAAGGCTGCCTCTGTAATGAGTGAGTGGAAGAATCTTTAAGAAGATATTGAGTAGAAGAATCTCATTTATAGGAGTTGATTGATATCCACAGAAAACTTCTCAACCTTGCAAGAAGGTTGAGAAAATAAAATAGCCATAAGAAAAATTACTGACTAGGACTCAGTACACTGATATCAGTAAACTAGATGATTAAAATTAAGGAGCATTTAGATTTGGCTCCTCCTTTAACCCATCAACAAATTGAACACTGTCTGTATAAATGCATAATGCAATGTGCATTTTTTGTGGGAAAAGTTTCCATGGTAACACAGCAGAAAATCAATAAAAGAGTTGTGGTGTGTTCTAAACACTGCCTCACCTCCAGGTAAAGTTTGAAGCAGTACAAAAACAGTATAGTTATCAGCAAACTGCAGATATTTTGTCTAATTCAGACAGTTGCTTAATGTTTTTTCATGGATGACTCTAACTTCATCCTGTAACACTGCCCTATTCTATAACTATAGTTTCTCCAACAGTTCAATTTAAGAATTAAATTGTTTTGCCCCGTGGGGCAAGTGATAACAACTTAAGTAGCTAGGCAATAAACACAAGGGACCATGACTGGACCAGTTTAGCAGGTCTGCTAGTGTTTTAATGACTTTGATCCTCATTAAATATTCTCTTTCCTAGTATATAAATTTGGTCTCATTACACTGCTGAGGTTGGAAAGGAAACTCATGAAATGCTCATTTATGCTTTTTGAGACAGAAAAGGCTTTTTTCTTATTAGTCTGGAAATTAATGGGTATGTCACAAAATATACATATAATAGCCTTGCAAGTATTTGCCTTCAGTCAGTCATAGAGAAGGTTATTTTTACACCTAAAAGTATCACAGGATACAGAGACATTGAGGTTGGAAGGGACCTCTGGAGGTCATGGAGTCCAACCCCTTTCCCCAGCAGGGCCACGTGCAACCAGTTGCCTACAGCAGTGACCACAGAGCTTTTAAATATCTCCACGGATGAATAGTCCACAAAGTCTCTGTGAAACCACTGCAGAGTCATCCTCACAGCAAAATATTGCTTTCTGATATTCAGAAAGACCACACCTTGTGTGTTTCAGTTTGTGCCCACTGCCTCTCGTCCTGTCACTGGGCACCAATGAGAAGAGCCTGTCTCCTTTTTTTTTTTTTTTTTTTACACCCTCCCTTCAGGTATTTATATACCTTGATGAAATCCACCCCAAGCCTTGTGTTCTGTAGGCTAAACAGCCTCCTAATAATCTTTGCTGGAATGTCCTCACTGGAGTGTCCTTCACTTAATTCTCACCAGTAATTCCATATTTCTGTGGTGCTGGGGAATCCTTTTTGTGGGTTTTTTATGATACTGCCATAAATTCTGTGAAGTATGCAGGCTGCATAACACAGATTATTGTTAAAATCAAGAGTTGCTCTGTTAGGTACAGAATCCCTTGCCCTAATCTTTTTACAAAAAATCCCTCAGAAATAAATACTTAAAATTAAGCAATGAAATTCAGAAAAACTATTAAAATTCCTGCAGAGAGTAAGCTGCAGAAGAGAATTCCAACCTGGCAAACAGAAAGCCTGTTTAATGGGGAAAGACACAAAAATGCATGGAAACATGCATCCTTGAGAAAGCAGAGAGGACTTGATTGCAAAGACCAGTGCAAGTGCCTCAGGAAAGAACTGCTCAGATTAAGGAGGATGGGAAAAAAGGACTTTGAATCGTGATGTGTTGAGAACTGACAGTAAGGAGAAAATTTATCTCTGAGCAGAAGCAGATCAGTAGCAGTGAAAAGTCAAGATGAAATTTTCAATATATGCAACTGAGTAGTGAGCAGTACCAAAGGACATAATCTACAACACTGGTATCTTAAATTCCTTGCTTCATCAGCAAGAGGAAGAAAAAGAGCAGGAAGAACTTGGTAAATTCTTCCAACTTGTATTAAGGTATCAAAAATCAGCTGAGTACTTTCTCTTCTGGAATCTCATTCAGAAAACATTTGACTGACTATGCATAAGATTAAAGGGCATAGATCCAGTAGAGGGTTGTGCCCAAGAACTGCATGAATTAGATAAGCCAAATATTTTATGCGGTGTTCTTTCTGTGTAGTCAGTTTTGCTAAATTTTGCGAACTGTCTGCAACAAATGTGGAGATTTTGCCAAGGACTCCCTATGAACACAATATGAACAATTCAACTTTCCATATAAAATTTAGACATAATTGTGTCTCATGAAAATAAAGCACTAGTTTAGACCAAAAGATGGTATTTGCAAGTGGTAACAACTAGCAAAATTTGAGCTTCTTGGTTTTTGACGGTTTTTTGGGTTTGTTTTTTTTGGGGGGGGGTGGTTCGTGGGCTTGTTTGTTTGTTTGTTTTTGTTGTTTAGTTTTTTGTTTGATTGTTTTGGTTTGTTTGGTTGGTATTTTTTGAAAGAAGGGTTGGGTTTGTTGGGGTTTGTTTGGCGTATGGGGGGAGGGGTGAGGGGAGGTGGATTTTCTTATTTCATGTTTAGTTACTCTTAGGAGATCTGGAAAAACTGTGCTCAAGTTATACCCAAATTTTTCACCAATTAAAATAGATTTCATTAGAACTTTCTTCCTAACATGTGCAAGGAGAACTTGTGAATTACGTTTCACATTACGAACTCAATGGAAGCTCAGCAATATCAGAGTAGGATTTGTGTGTACTCTGTCAATACAGATGCTTTTCTAAAGATCACATCCATCAGGTCTAAAGTTGTTCCTGAGTTTGAATGATTCACGTTACATGGTAGTTACATTTTGTCCTCTGCACTTATAAAAAAATAAAATTGTCACACAGCAGTTCAATTTGAACTTCACCCAAGAGCTCCTACTACCTGATGCTGGTACTTATTCTACAGTGTATGAGTTTTCCCAGTTACAAATTTGCAGGTTAAATGAAAGGGTAGAACGTGTACGTCTTATAAGAAAATTAAATGTGCAAATCCATGCCAATGACACATTCCCAAATAAAGGCTTAAGCATAGCTGAAATTAAATTGTCACTACAGAAATGTGTTTGACTGCACATCTCTACTTTGGAAGTGCGATGTATCGTACTACAAGAAAATGTGCAAATAAGTGATGTTTTAGTAGAAATGGTATGCCACTGTTTACTCCCTGTGTAGAGTTCCAGCATCCTGATCTATACAAAAGTCACCCATGTTTTAAAACAATTAACAGAGGAGAACCAGAAGAAGAAAACAAAGCAATGGTAGTAGAAGTAAATGTACAAACCTACATATAGAATGATTAAGGCCATCTGTACAAAACAAAAAAAAAAAACAGACAACTTGAGAAAGTGAGATGAAATAAGGAAAACAAATTGTCATATTTGTTCTAGAAAGAGAGGTAGCAAAATAGCCTGCCCCAAATAGCCTGCCACCTTTACCAGATTTTCTGTATTGATTCTTTTAAATACATTTTCTGCTTATTCATTTCAATAAATACTAAGAAATAAGAAACATATCAGCGGCTTTATAAGGTTGTTGTCTAGCTAGCAATAATATATACATGACAGAAAATAGGTTTTTACAATATATATTTTCTACCTAAAAACTAGCTGTATGATCTGAGCATTATAAATGCTTAATTAAATATACTGGACAAAAGATTATTTTTGTTATTGTGATTTTTAAAGAAGCAATAGCCCTTGTACAATGAAATCTTTCCTCTTTCCAAGTGTAGAAGGGATGATGGAACAGGAAACAGGGCAAGAGAGATGGAACTCACTTTCAATTAAGGCATATATTTACTTATTTAGTCAATGAAATGAAAAAGGTAATTCAGAGTGCCTAATTTAGCCTTCTTGGATGCAAGCCTGTTAGCCTCTGCAATAGGATTCCCTCCTCAGAGCTGGCCCCTTCCCCCTCTGCAATCTGGAAACATGCTGAGAGCAGCCAGTGCCAAGCATGCAGAGATTTCCTCTCTTGTGTCTAAGTGAATGTATGATTTCCATTTGCCAGAGGTGTAAATACAATTTTCTCTTGGATGGAAGGTCTGGAAGCAGCCTGAGACAGAAAGGTCCTTAGGCCTGGCTGGATTCTGTTTTTCTGTGAGTCTGTTCAGCAAAATGGGAAACACTGTCCATGGCATTCAGCCACTTGTGCTGCAAGACATATTTGACTGCCAAGAGGATTGTGTGTGAATGTCTCGTTAGGGCTGAAGATCCTGACTTGGTGTTCCCAGATATCTAAACTATCTTTTAAGGTAGTAACTTAAGTGCGTAGAAGTTTGAACTCGGGTTCCATGGATGGCTGAATGGTAGCTGAGATTCTACTTCAGTGCTATGGTAATATTGGTGGGAGATAGAGGTAGGCAGTCCCTTTGTTAGAAAAAATTAGTTAAGTGGAAAACAGGACTTCATGTCAAAACCACTAGCCTTTTTGTCCACTGTAAGAGCCCTAAATATTGACTGAACTCAACAGGTACTGAGGGACCTTTGAGCCATTGCAGACACAGGCCATTAGATACTTTTCATATTTGCTAAATGAGAAAACCCATCTCTGCAACAGGTAGAACATTCAGTCCTTTAGGGCTTTTCATTTGTTTGTATTTCCAGCTTTTGCAGAATGACTGAAACATTACATACTGTCATAAAATGATTGGATTTTGTATAGCTTTCACTGTAAATAATGTGCATGTATTTTATGAAAAACTATTTTCCTGAGTGTTTTAAAATCTACATTAAAATATAGGTTTTATATTTAATGTAAATTGAATAGTTGAGTTCTCTCTTTTTGATTCCATCTTGTGAATTCACTACTCTTATTTCAATAGTATGGCACTTGGTCCTTCTACTCTTTCTATAGTTTATGTTAAGTGATAAGAATTAGAGACATGTCTGCTTTTTTCTATTGAGAAATGGCTTGGCATTCATTTAAATCAAATTTATAAGCCATTGTGTTCAACCTGGTAAGGCTTAAGGAATTTTCAAAAGCTGAAAGAAAGTGTGGGGTTATGGTTTCTTAAGAACCAATATTTTTTGCAATAGAGAAGCATTTCTGGTTGAGTGGTTTTAAGTATCTTGTTAGAATAATATTTTAATTTCTTTTTACTGGCTTATTTTGAAGCTGCATACGAATGTTGAACATGTTGGTCTTGAATGACCTTGAATGTTAGACATTCAAGCTAAAAATTTTCATACCATGTGATTTCCTTCTCATGCCTCATCACTGAATCTGTGTACTTGCAAATGAGAAGAAAACCTATGTCTCTCCTGTTTTCAGAAGGTTCTTTCAGTCATTGTTGAAAAGGTTTTTCAGCTGTCTTAGATATGTAGGCATGTGATATCACTTCAGGAAGAGGAGATTAGGTCATCTCCGTAGAACTGAAGAAAAAGAAGTGAAATCTATCAGATTTGCTCTTACTTTCCACTTTCAGCAGTAAAAAAAATTGTTAGATATAGTTTAGGCCAAAAATTTTAGAAGGTTGAGAGAGAGTAGGCTATCCCAATAAGAGTCTTAAATGGAAATTGAAAGCTCAGGAGATTTTCGAAGTGACATTGATCATAACAAGTTGTGGAAGGCTGGGAATTTGTGAAGACTTTGAATTGACATAACCCTTCACAACCAAGAAAAGAATCAGTTTCCCTCACTGCTGACCTTGCCTGCTAGCTATCCTGGGATAGCAGAAGTCTTTACACTGCAGTTCAGTGAAGTGGGGTGATGAAGCATTTTTTTTGGTATTATTGCTGGCTTAATCTTCTGTTCCTTGGTAGGAGGCACGTGAAAGCAGGTAAAGTGGTTGGGGACCACTTTGGTTGGATGTGACATTGTATGAGGATGTGAGTTTACGTCACCTTGATGGGTTTATTAAACAAGGTAAAGAACTGGAAGTTGAATTTCAGTGGGAAAGTGTGAGTCTAGTCTTGGAGGCAAAAAGACTGTCATGAAGATCATTAGTGACAGATTGGTGACAACCACTTTTAAGGTTATAAACCCATGCTGGGCTTTTATTTTGGTGCCAGCCCTCTGTACTGTACACAAAGGGAAGGCAGTCCTGTTCTGTGATGGAGTTTCCCCAAAAAGGTAGGAAGGTGAAAGTTTTCACTTCCGATACCAACCATCATTTTAACAGCTTCAGAGAAAGCAACTAGACATGGTTCTATGGTGACTGCTGCTTGGGTTTGGGCAGTACCAGAGCAGTCCTCTTTCTACTTTTACCTGCTGCAGAAGGAAAAGCCACAGTGGCTACATGGATCTGTACATTATTATGTTCATCCTGTGGTACATCTGTACCAAGTTTTCTTGTGTTAGGAGCTGTGCTGGTCTTAGTTGACATCTTACATTATTTAGATGACCACACACAGATAAAATCAATATAAGTCACATCAGTCACATTGGCAGAAATGCTCAGCAGTGATGCTTTTGAGATGTTTTCTGTTCTGTATGACTGAGTTTGTGCAGAGAGTAAGAAGTTGTAGTTAAGGTTTATCTTCAAATAAAGGAGGATGAGTAGTGAATAGAGAAATTAGAGACAGAAATGTATTCTTTAAATTCCATGTTGAACCTGCATCTTATGCAGTGCTTTAGGTGACAGAAGAAAAGAGCTGATGTGACCAGTACTGACCTCCTCTGCTCCAGAGCTTAGTGCCAAAGAGGCAACAAGCACCAGTGCAGTTCAGGAGAGCATATCCCTCAGCTCTCTAGTCCAGTATTATCACTGAGTAATAGATATGGGGGTGATCATAGTGGCTTTGATTTGATGGCTTTCTCAATGTATCAGTCCTGTTGATCAGACATGTCCCAACCATTATTTCCTCTGTCAATAAAACATATTATTCTATCATATTGCATGCTAGTGTATCTCACACTCAAGAATCTTCCTTCTGTCACTTTGCTTGAGGTAGGAAGTTGCAAGACATTTTATTTTTCAAAACCCCACTCTGTCAGATACCATACAAAGAAGTCAGGATGCCCATGATAGTAGGTCTGTTAATGCCAACAAAGTCACTCTGCTGCTCTTGGTCATTTGTGGCCTTGCCTTCCTCAACAGCAGTCACTGAGCTCAGGAAGCTGTGCTCTAACTGTGTCAGGAATCACTACAACTTCACTACTCACTGTTGTAGTGATTGACCTACAGTCAATCTGCAGTGTACAGATGAAGCTGGGTCAGACCCCTTACCAACTTCCTGTTTTTCTGAAATGTCTCATAAAATGCTTGTGTGACTAAAAATTCTTGTGTGCACTACCCTTTGTACTAGCTATCCGTTCTTTCCATTTCTAGATGAATCAAACCTTCAGGAGGCTTTTACTTGGACTCAGAAACAAAATCTTGGTTACTGCTAGCCATGACTTGCCTTTCATATACTCATAGCACAATTAGTAACAGAGGGTTACTTCCTTGCTTACATTTACAAAACATATCTCTGGTCAGAACAAATTATGATTGTTTTTATGTGTTTTCCTGTCCATGGTGAATTTTAAAACATTGTAATCATCACTGAGGACTGGTCATTGCAACTGAGTCCCCAAATCAGAGAGTACAGAGCCACAGTTTTGTGAGCAGATTGTCAAAGCATAAATAATACTGATGCTAACCTTTGAAATTTTCTTTGTTGTCTTAGTGCCTCAAAGTGTATACTCAGGGTGGACATTTGAAATATTTTCTTCCTGCCATTTCTTAGTTTCTTGACAAAGGTCATCACACCCTGTGGTGAAAAAATATTTTTTCCCTCTATTAAGACATATATGCACCTTACCTAATGAGATCATGTACTCTGAACAAGTAATTATGTTCCTCAAAAATGAAATGTGAGTTGCCATACTGATGGCAACTTGTGAAAGTGGCATTTTCTGGGGTATAAAATTTGTGTAAAAGTAATAATCAGTTCCTTAATGGAGCCATGACAGCAGACAGAAGGATGACAAGCCATGTGTCTACACTCTCTCAAGGGAAATAAGTAGAACCTGCATTATTTTGTTCAAACTGAATGAAGTAAAAAAATTCATAGGTTCTCCATTTTCGCTCTGCTGCCATTCATGACCTGCAACAATGAAAACAACTATGAGTGCAGGTGGTAGCTGAAAGCAGTTTTGTTTCTGCACCTGCCTGTGCATGCTTCCTGAATTTACTCTTTCAGGATCTTTATTTCTTAAAAAAATAATAGAATGTGAACATGACTATCTTTTTTTTCCTGGGATTTCATGGGAGGCAAGATTTTCTTCTTGCATCTTGGTGGTTTAATCCATACCCTCCATTTTGTTATTCATTCAAAGGAAGTGGTTAAAATGCTCATGGAAAGAGCTGTCACCACTCTTCTGTAGCTGTCATCTGATGTGAAGAGCAGCCTATTGTGTCTTATGCTGCAGACAGACGTTTCCCAGCAAAGCATGGTGAAACAGCCTTATCCTCATTACAGCTAATGTCTGTCTAAGGCTTTCTGCATTAAGACTAGACTTCTGGCTTTCCTGATGTAACTTTTATCTTTTGGGTGGGTGATGAGACATAGGGCTACAGTTATGCTTTACCAGATCCTAATGTTGAAAGGAATGAACATGTTTTCTTTGGGCAGGCCCTAAATGGCTTTTCCTTGGCAAATACAATCCAGCCACATCTGCTGATTACTTTTACTAAGTCTGAACATAATTATGTTGTAACTTGCACTTTGGCTTGGGAGGCAGGGATCACTGTTTATGTACCCTGCAATTATATGGCATTTACCACAGATATCCTATTGCTGCTTGTAACTTACCATATGATTAAATGACCAACATTTATCATCAGAGTGAAGTTTGCATTGTATCATATATCTTTCATAACATAGAACAGCATTGTAACTTAAGTCCTCTGCTTTTTAGAAATTAATTTTTGGTCTAGTTTAGTCTAAAGACATTTTCTGTTTAGTTCTTATGCTTCTTCCTCCAATAGTCATATTTTAGTTCATCATGTGATGGTCAAAATACTTACACAAAATATTTTCAATCTCAGTCATTTAGAATTTCTTTCAGATCATGTACCAATGCATACTGAATTTATGAAAGATGACCCTTCCAGTCTTTTGCAAATGTCTAAAAGACACGAACCGTGTGTTTTCACATGTATTTTTACTGAGGTACAGAAACATAAACCCAGTTTGATGTTTCTGTTAGTACATGCTGCCCAGTGCCTTATGCACCCCCCTGGTAGGGCTGATGTTGTATATATAGTGCCCAGGCAATCCACCACAGCATGTACAGTATTCCACTGATGAATACACTTCAACCTGTTAGAACCACCCATGAGACTAGGCAGAACTATATTTACTAAAGGGCTTTGCAGAGATTGCACACAAATCAGCTCCCTCCGATAGCTTTTTAGGCCTATGAGAAGCTGAACTATGAGCAGCACAGCTATGTGCCACCCACAGCCCAGCCATGGCCTGTTTCTCACTCTGACTGCATGGAAAAGATGGGTTAGCACAGGTCTGAGATCTTCAGACGGAAGGATCAATTCCCTTGTGCTCCTAAACCTCTGCATGCACAAGTCCAAAACAGGCTCACCACTTCTTTTCTTAAAGGGGCACCCACATTTTGAAAACTTCTGGAAATGGTAGCAAAGACTTTTCCTTAATTTTTTTTTATGTCTAGAAGTGAAATCATTTCACTCATTCCTTTAGAGTACTTATTCAGACAAAAAAAAAAACAAACAAAAAAAAAAACCAAAAACAAACAAGCAACAACAACAAAAAAAACCTTTTTAAAAATAAAAACCGTAAAGATGTTACTTTTACTTCAGTCTTTTTGTTCAAAGTTGAAGCTAGTATATTTCCCATGACAGACTTGTAATCATTTAGTTCAAACTAGTATTGAAATTTTTTTTTGTCCTTTATTCCTTTTGGTCAGATAATTAAAACCTTGGACTTGGAACTGTGATACAGCACAGGTTCTAGTCTAATAGGAAGATAAGGGAAAGCTTTTTCTTTAATTAAAAGAATTAATTTGAAATGAGAGTGTAATTACTCAGTTTGACAGTGCAGATTTTCCTGACATCATTATGGGACTTCTGTTAAGTTACTTGCTTAGAGAGAAAGCTTCATCTTTTTGGATCTGGGCAAATATCTTCCTGTATTAACTGCACTGAGGAAGACATTTTGGTCTTCCCATTCCCATAATGTATTACAAAGTTGTGTATGACCATGAAGGTAAAAACCATGAAACGTCTTTAGTACTGAAATTTTGTAAAACTGAAAGATCATATAGGAACACTTTATACAGGCAATATTTCTCTTTATGGAAGGGAAATTGGTCCATTTCCCTACCTGTTTGCAGAAGTTTTTTTGTGTGCTTTAAATTACAGATCAATACAGTGCTTTCATGTAAGGCAATTTGCTTTAATGTAAACTAATGTAGCAAAAGAGTGGAAACACAAGCTGTTTGATGATACCAAAGCTAATGTGATTTAATTCTTAAATTCTAAACACTGAGGCTAATATATTCTAGTTTTCCCCCACTTAGATTTTTGCCTTTTCTCTGTTTAGTTCTGCTCATGTTGCCCTAGGCCAGATGTTTTCATAGATTAGCTCTACAACTGAAGAGCATAGCCCAAAATGATTGTGAGGTAACAAGTGTACAAAGGAGGCAAAGAATGGACAAGACCAAAATTGTCTCAGCTTCAGGATACAGTGTGTCTGCTACAAATCTGGTTGAATGTTGTTGTTGCTTGCTGTCTGCTCCTCACCACACCAGCCTGCCACCTTCACTGCCTACACAACATTTGTCCCCTGCACAGAGAGGTAGACCAGCAAACTGATCTTAATCAAAAAGGTTTGGTTTGGGATTTATTTACTTTTGACCCAGGGTAGGGGTTCCTCATTCAAAGTATTGTCTGCCATTAATTCGACTAAGATAAGAAATAAATTGGTGATGATATTTGATGAGTGGTGTATGCAGTCCTGTGCATCAGGCTGAAGTGACAGAAAGGGGCAGAGCTAACTGCTTTTCCCTTACAGTAGCTGCATTTAGACCCCTTGGGAGGGATGCAGAGTTCAACAAGAGAAAAGGATAATATGCTTATATTGACATAACCTTTAATTGAGCAACACATATGAGCAAGAACCTCTTTCAGAACACAAAAACACAGCTGCCTCCCCTGAAGCCGAAGTTGCACATGGATATTTACCAGCTTCTATCTCACTGTTCTGAGCTGTACATTAACTGCTGAATAGTTCTGCTTGAGGCAAACCCACACTGCCTCATCTCTCTGAACTCTTGCGTCCAACACCAAAAAATGTGGTGGGAGAGCAAGGCATCGGACAGCACGTAGTTGTGGCAGGATGTTGACAGTAGAGGAACACAGAGCTAAATTCCCCTCTGAAAAATTCCCAATA
Source organism: Ploceus nigricollis (assembly GCA_013399945.1). NCBI lineage: Eukaryota > Metazoa > Chordata > Aves > Passeriformes > Ploceidae > Ploceus > Ploceus nigricollis. Next base: position 71,126 of record VXBC01009476.1, on the reverse strand, counting down.
GAATAAAAACCATGTTCATTATATGCTATTTCAGTATTATTTTTAATGTATACATGTGGAATGTAATTTAGTGGTGACTGAAATGTCTCTAATGTTGCACGTTAGCCTCTGCAGTCTTCCCTGACACGCTGTGTGCTGTAGTTTCACATGAATGTGAATATTATATACATAGGATTAGCTTAAGTAGTTTATGAGGGCTTAATAGAAGCAATGCAATAGTATTATACAGTGGGTGTGGAATTAATCTCTACATAAAACCCCCAAAGTTATATTTTAAATAACATTGATTTCTTGCAGTAAAAACCCAAACATTCACCAAACTGTCTTTCTCTTATGCATAAATTTTAAATTTGAAAAATTTTATTTCTGTCTTCTGGGACCTTGCTACTTCAAACTTCTATAGAATGAATGACAACCCAGTTTGATGGCATTCAGCATTTTTCTAAACTCTATTATTCTTTTCCTTACTGAACTTTTTGAAACATTGGAGAATAATGATTTCATCATAAACTGAAAGTATTTTATTTTTTTTTAATTCCTGTGTTTCATGTGATTCAGGTTTCCTGTGATTTATCAGGTAAGAAATAACTTTGAAAGTTAGCTGGAACAAGGACGAGAATGAACAGAGCAAGGACAAAAGCTTATGACAGTTATTTTTATTAGACTCTGTGGCAATATAAGAGAGAGATAGCAGCAAAAGTAAAAAAATCTGTATTGATATTGCAACAGTTTGATTCAAGCATGGACCCACCCCCGCACCCACCCTGTTATATTAAATGTCTACAAACATTAAAAGGCCATCCAAAAATCATCCAGTACCATCCAAATTTTTTTATTGGTGACAAGAGCTGTTCAGGCATGAAGATGTTTTACCCAACCAGTAAATAGCAGAAATAGGCTGCAACGTACCAGAAAGAGACTGCAAAATTAGATTTTCCTCTAACAGCTCTATTCAAGCCTCTTCCAAGGATTCAGCAGCGCCAAAGTTACTACAATGACACAGCTGCTAAGATATTCATCCCAAGTGAGATAATCCTCCTGTCAACCTCTTTTCTCTGGTTCCAGCCTGTCTAGGAACTGTGTTGGTCTTTGTTTGGCTGAAGCTGAGAGGCTCTTGGGAGCTATCGCATGGTGGTGTCTCACTGAGTAGATAAAGTATTTCATATCTCTTTCCAAGAATTTTCTCTAAGGAAGTATGATCAGAGAGGAACAGATACAGGTCATTAAACTCTAAATAACATTGTGGTTTCTTTCTCCTGAAGTTGAGAGCATTTCAATTTAGAGTCATTAAAAGTATATGTACAGATACTTCAATTGCAATTATATTTGCAAGCTCTTTGCAGTCCATCATTGTCCTTTCTTAAAAGTCCTCTTGCTCCTATGTTCTACCTAGTGGTATCTAACAGTGACAAGACAAGACATGACTTGTGGCATTGTTTTTCAGAAAAAAAACATCTACTGGAAGAATTTCATGATACATTATCCCCTAAATTCCTTCATTGAGCTGAATAGGATATTAACCAGAATGGATTTTATTCCACTGGATCACATACTTTTCACAAAGAGAGTGAATAGCAGGGAAACTACTTCCAGCAAGCTGAAAAACTTACTGACATTTACTCAATGTCATGCATTGCACATTCCCAAATTTTCCAGATAATGCTTGCTTTAAGTATTAACAAAGCAGCAGGAAAAATAATGGTGAAAAACTAATTTTCTGGCCGTTAAATTTCTACATAAGATAACACAGAAGTACAGAGAAGAGTAGGAGAATTATGGGTAGCTTTTCTTTTTACCCTCATGCACAGACTCACAAGAAAGCCTTGTAAGGTTATGCAATTAAGAAAAACAGTTATGTTTATGCCTTCTGGGGTTTAGCTTTCAGATAGCCCACTTTTTAAGGCCAGAAGAAATGGGTTAGTCATTCAATCTAGTTGAGCAAAAGCAAAGCAAAAAAATATGAATAATCTCTCTCTAATTCATTTTTCCCAGAAGGCTAGAAAAAAATCATAAAATAGCATGGGAGATTGGTTCATTTTACACTGATCTTGAATACTCATTAAGGTATTTAACTTTCATGGGTTGTCTGAGGGATCTGGAGTTGCTGTTATCCTTTTGTTTAATTACACTGTAATCTTCATGCAATTACAGTGATGATAAAATTCTTCTACAGACGTAACAATAAATTAGCCATCTGGGGATAAATGACATTACTTAAAGCTTACTTCACTGAAATATCAAAGAAAAATTAATATGGCTATATAGGACAAGGCATGAAAGTAAACTGCATTATCTGTTTCTAGAATTCAGCATTCCGATATATTTTAGGGGCTTAATAGCATAACTTATCCTTGAATTTGCTTCACAAAGAAATAGTTGGTGGAGAAATATCTGGAAAAGCACAGGCAAAGCACATTTCAGCATAGTTGAAAAAGATAGAGTGCAAAGTTTTGTGGACTATGCTTTATACGCTTATGCAATATTTTTCAGCTTCACCAAATAAACACATGAGCAACACTACTCCTGATGTTTTGTTTCCCCATATCTTGCCATCTTTCCATTGGATGTAGATGTCTCTTGTGTAATTTATTTCCAGAAACAAGAATAGGTTCATCAGGTTTTTACTGTTACTGCTGAAGAGAAGGAATGTAAGATAAAAATGTGGTATGTCAGAAACAGTGAGATGTAAAATAAGAAACATCCTGAAAATAAAATGCAAGTCAAAATTCTCAGCAGCATTAATCAAAACAATTGCAAAAAAATCCTACATCCCTCTGGACTTTCAATGAAGGAGAAAACTTGCAGCTCTGGATCAATCAATTATAAATTTTTGTGCTCTTTATGATAGCAATGACTTGGCTATTTGAAGCTATAATTTCACATCAACTTATTTCACTGCTGTTATTTAGCACCAGCAGAAACAATGGTTCTTTTTCTCTCTCGTTTTCTTTTTGCCAGAACATTTTTTCCTTTTTAGAAGACAAAAGATATTATATAGTGGGAGTAACCTGACCTGGGCAAGAGCTAACAATTACTGAGGGTAAGACTGGTACATTAAGTGCTGTTTCAGCTGCACTTTCCACCTATCTTCTACTAGAAAATAACTAAACTAAAAATAAATAAATTTTTAAAACTCTTAACAAGAAATAAGAAATTCCAGTAATTCAGGTAAATAATGTTGTTTTTGCATGTTAGGTAAAATAGTTGATATACAAAATAAAATATGATGTATATAAAAAAATCCAAATACTAAGTTACGTTTAAGTTGTATTAGGGATTGTGGTGATGTTTAGGTAGCAGAGTGACTGCCTCTATGGAAGGAGGTGGGGGGCTGGCCCTTAGCAGACAGAGACAGATCCAGTGCAGGGGACACTGAGCCCTGGTGGCACCTCTAGGGGAGCTTACTTAAGAAAGGGTAAAAAATGTTGCACTTCAGTGTCAGGAGTGAGGCAAAAAGCATGAGAAAAAACACTGTGAACACCAAGGAGAGAAGAGGGAGGAGGTTGTCCAGGCACCAAAGCATCTGTAAAGGAGACCAGGCTGGAGCAGGTATTTCCTCACAGACCATGGGAGAGCCACACTGAAGCAGATATCCACTGCAGCCTGCAGAGGACCCCACACTGGAGAGGTGGAAATGTCCTGGAGGAACCATGGGCTGTGGAGTTCTCACAATGGAGCAGGCTTATCCTAAAGGACTGCAGACCATGGGAAAGATCTATGGTGGATTAAGAAAAAAATGAGAGAAAAAAGGACTGACACAGATGAAGTGTTATGAACTAACCACAAGTCACATTCCCCATCCCCCTGCACTGCTCAGTGGGGAGGAGGAGGTAGAGGAATTGGGAATAAAGGAGTGACACTAACTAAGCCTGGGAAAAAGGGAGGGGTGGAGGGAAGGTGTTTTAATCTGTCTTTCTCACTATGCAAACCTATTTTATCTGGCAGCAAATTTAATTAGCTTTCCCCAAGTCAGTTCTTGCCCATGACAGCAATTTGCAAGTGTTCTCCCTCTTTATGTCTGGACACATGCGTTTTTTCATTTTATTTAGTCCCCTTATCCTTTTGAGGAAGGGCTGTGAGAGAGCAGCTAGGTGGATAGGGGGCAGATGGCAAAAGTCAACCCACCCACAGAGAGAGACAAGGTTTTATCTTACAAGTTTGTTATTAGGCAGCTTAGAAGATGGTTATCAACCTGGATCATTATTTTTTTGTTGCTGTTGTCTGCATATCCCATGTCCTACCATCTCTTTAGACATATTTCAAAGGACTCACTGCCTGTGCTGCCTTGAAACTATATTTTGTCATTCTGTTGGCAAACATTGTCAAAAAACTTTCTAAGTGATACTGAGTTTGTGCACAGCTAAGGATATAAAAAAGGAAATAACAGAAATCTGATGTGCAGTGTGTTGTAACCTTGTACATTAAATTTTCTTTGTAAACTTGATATGTTAGCATGCAACAGATAAGCATATTTTGGAATGGGTAAATTCAGGCATAAAATGCATTTTTAAATCAAGTCAGGGTCCTACATCAAGTGGGACTGTGCTTTCATGCTTAAGTGGCAATACATTTTTTTCCCCTGTTCGTGTGAGTGTAAATTTGTACACTGTGAGAACTAGAAGTATACTCTTCTTGATTTACAAGTGGTTTTAGTATTAGTTCAGCCTTAGTTTTAGCTAAATTTATATGTACATATTAAACTTACAAAATGCTGAGCACTTTTCCCTATTTGTCTTCATTCCAGTATTTAGGAGCACATTATGCTTCTAGGTATAGTGCTTGTGGAGAGTTCTGGAAAAGAGCTCTACCGGTGCCTCCCACAAAGGAGAGATTAAGTGGTTCAGGAAATTGCAGGTCTGAAAAATTCTTCCTTGACTAAATGAATCAACCACGAGCATTAAGCATTGTCAGAAAATTAGGTCACAGATAGCATAAGCCAATTTTCTGCGTAATTCCATTCCAGAATAAGCTAATTTTACTTTTGCTTCTCTTTTTAAGTCATAGTTGCAATGATAAAATGTCCATGGTCAATGGTGGCTTCATCTTTTGAATCTCTGGGGTGATTTGAAATGACTTTGTGTTCCTTTTCAAGTTGTTCCGATGCATGACTGGAGTTCTCATTAGAGTGATCTTCATGCAAGGCCTGCCTGCTTCCCAGCTATCATCCACCTCCTGCTTTCCATTTTTGTCTATAGTAGAGCTGCATCCGGCAAATACTTCGAAATACGTTTTGTGGTTACTAATTACTTGGGCTGATTTACTTAGTTAAGTGTTCCAGCACAATTGAGTCCTTTCTTTTCCCATTGTATCTGCCTCATTATTAGTTATAAGGGTGACATTTATACTGTAAATGGGATGAAAGCATGAAAGGGAAACTGTGTAAGTGTGGGATGATTGTGCAAGGGATGAATAAGTACTGAAGGCTAATTATAATGTACCAGTATGGATTCAAAGGTTTTCTTTGTATTGTCTTCAAAATATTTTTGAGGAATGGTTTCAAGGTTATAGACCTACCCACAACTGTGTTAAATATGTGTGCAGATGTCCACAGGGACAATAAGCAGCACATAGTATGAGATAGAATTCTGTGTAATAATACTTAGTAAAAATGTCTAAATAAGCATAAGGGATTATTTATCAAGGGAATGACATTTTAGAAGCCAACACTAATAAGCAGGAAATAGTGAAACTGCCTTTCAGGGACTATATTTTGGCAAGGTAGTTGGCTATCCTAAAATAAGTAATAGTACAAAATCAGCCACACTTATGTATTCTGAAAGCTCATATTTATAAATGACTTGTAAATATGTGTGGGCAGATTCTCTTTCTAAACTGGTGCTTCTCTCTCCCTATCAATTACCAAAAGAGAAAAGTGGTATTTAGATATTCAGCTGGAGGAATCTGCCCCCCAGTCTCCCCCTTTGCCCCCGAAAAAAACAAAAGTTTTAGTTTAATCCTAAGAATTAATTTAGTTGTTAGTGAGTGCCCAGATATTAAAATACTGTATCTTTTGAATATACAGATATGTTTTAAATGAAGAAAAAACATCTCAGTTCCTAGGTCACCCCTTTGTCAGATGCCAAATCTTTGCAACTGAATCTTTTGTTGTATTTTCCCCACACTTGACTTTTTCTTAGCTCCCCTATCACCACCACAAGAGCTGACTTCACAGAACAAGATGTTATCTATAAGCAGCCATGCAGGAGAATTACTCCGAGAACCACCTTGTTTGTTTATCTGTTTGTTTATAGCATCTTGTGACTTCTAGAACTAGTTCCATGAGCAGTTGTCAAGCATTTAACTGTGTATTTCAGGAGAGTACAGGAGTAGAAGGATGCCTAAAGCACTCCAGAAACTTATTTTTTCATGCACTCAGAGATTTCCTGTGTCATATTGAACAAATCTGTTAATGAACCTTCTCATCTCACACTGGTTAGGATGGAGAAATTGTTAAGAAAGTGAGGTAGCACACTAATAGTTTTTAATACTATAAATTGACAGCAGTTTTGATCAGGTTCGTATTTGGTTCTAGAATTTCACACTCGTGTTTTAGAGTTAGATTTATAGGCTCCTTCATCACATGTTGTATTGCCATTATACTAAATGTAAGAAGAAAGGAACTCTTGGCCTTGGCAATGAAAGGTGTTGTAGAAGAAGAGAGACTCTCAATATGATTGAAAACTGAAAAGAAACATAAACCAGCATAATGAGTGTTGAAAATAATACTATAATTTTCCAGTAAAGAATTATATTTCTTCAATATGTCTTTCTAATAACATTTTTCATGTTAGAAAATTTTCAGCTCTAATATTATTCTTGTTGTTGAGATGTTTGCTCTTGGAATATACTTCATTGAATCAATAGAAGTAGAAAAAACAAAAGCATCATAAGACACCATCTGGTAAACATTAGGAGGAGAGGTAATATGCAAACATCAGTTTCGAAGATCTGCCTGTAGGTCAAATTAACTTAAAGGCAAGGGGTAACAAAAAGACTCATTCTAGAGCAATGGGAGTTTTTAAGTCAAGTTTTCATCTGGGGCACTTAAAATAATTAGTTGCATTAGCCAGTTGAAGTGGAGTTGGCGAACCTAAACAACGCAGGTTTATTTGTAGACCATTTATTGTTTAAAATAGAAGAAGGTTCTTGCTATTAAAATACACTGATGTTTGCTTTGAAGAAAACTGCAGAATTACTGTGTTCACCATAGATAACCGATCTTCTTTCAAAGGAAGGGCTCCAATTCCAAGCCAGTAAGAGGTTTTGGATGAGCACTTCGGATGAAAGAAGCCCACTATTGATCTGAGGAGTACTGTCAATTCAGGGATGAATAGGACAGACTAGTGAGACCTGACACAGCAGAGAATGTCGTAGAAATGTTATTAGATTTATAAACCCAAAAAAGTCCTATCTGTTCCACTTTTCATCTGACTTTTTTTTTTAAAGGTTGTCACCTCTAGTCTGAAATAGTCCCTTACTCTGTGTCTCTAGAAATATGAAAAAGGGTTATAGTAAAAGAGGTCACAAATTGCATAAGCCAAACAAACTGCAGATTTTTGGAAAGTATGGAAGAAAGCACTATGGAATATGCCTGGTGGTAAATGGCTTATTTTCATAGTGCCACATACTTGCATTTTGCCCTTAACTGGAGTTATTCTTCCTTGAGTTTTATTTACTGTTTTTATTTCAGTAAAAAACCTTCTTGGACTATTTGTTCCATTATTCATTTTGGATCTTGTTTTTCTGGCAGCCATTACAAAGGTTTTTCTGAAATATTAGCTCTTATTTAATTCACTATAAAATTTGTGGTGGGATTAATTTCTCTCAGATTGCCCTTTAATGCTCTAGCAATGCCTAATTCAACCTGCCATTCTATTAAAATCTTTTCAGAATTTACTGAAATTGTCTCAATTTTTTTTTTTATTGTAGGTTTCATATATACTGGAGAAGTTGTGCATCGAATGCTAACAGCTACTCAATATATTGCACCCTTAATGGCAAATTTTGACCCCAGTGTGTCAAGAAATTCAACAGTCAGATACTTTGATAATGGTATGTAGTAGTCCTTGTCTGTATCCCTTGGCTCTTCTTAACTTCCTAAATAACTATTTCAGAAGGAANTTTGCTTTTTGTTTTTAATTTAGAGGCTGTATAGAGCATGTGACTTGACATCTATAAGCAATTATTAATTTAGAACACAGTAAAGAATCATGAATGCCTTTTCTTTATAGAGCAGATATCATCTGGGTGTTGAAGTACATAAACTCAAACTAGAAATGCATTTTATCAGTTTTAAAAGGGAAAATCTGTCTTATATAACAGTGTAAATTCAAAGTGTTACTTCAAAGTATTTATAGTGGATACCATCTGTCCACTATCTAAAATGAAAATAGCATTTGTGGAGTGCAATAGCAAGAATACACACAAGCAGGGCAGGGATAAGGTTAATAAACCTGTCAATGACTAAGTGTTCATGGAGTCCCAGAATTGGAATCCAATACACTCATCTACACCACGAGTTCTCAACAGTACCTTGTAAAAAAGATTGAAAGAGGAAAAGGCAAGCTGAAGTGTTGTACTTGAAACTCTGTGAGAAGTTACAAAGCCCTTGACTGTGTGGATATTTTTCTCTTGAAGTCAGTTGTAATCAATATTTTAGAAGCATACCCTATGTGGTTAAAAGGCATCTGGTGCTTTACCTCAGGCCTTTAGTGGTCAGCTACAGTGACAGTTAAAACTTAGAGAGTTTAGTATTGTGAATTAATATGACATGACATGACTTCCATGACTTCTAAATTGTCCTGGATACGTCTGTGCTATTTTATGTATGCTTATTTATAGTGAATGTAAGCAAAAATTGCTTAAAGGGTTCAAAAGCATTTCATATTTCCAATAGTATTTTTTATTAATTAGGTCGGTTATCAAAATGTATTCTGTATCTTTTACATCTAGTCATAACCTTTCCTTACAATCTAATCATTGCAATGTTTCTTTGTTAAAAATCCAATAAAATGCTTACATGAGAAAATCCTACTCCTTCCATCAAGAATTTTGAAACAGAAAAAGATATAATTTTCATGTTTTAAATTATTTAACATTTTGGCCAGAGATTTGTCATCTTTGTTTAAAGAATCTGAGGATTCTGGAAAAGATGTTGCTAATTCTCATTATAGTCCTGACTTCCAGTCTTCACACTAGGTGTACCGGGCTGTATCACATGGCTGTCATTACAAGGTTGAACAGTTCTTTGAGATTTTGAATTCTTCTTCATGTGTAATGCATCATCTTTTGAGGTCCATGGGCTTTAGGACAAAGAATTTTCTATCTTAACACAGTAAAAAGGAATTGAACAGATTGTATCTTCAGCACCTTATTTCTTACTCATCTGTACTTTGTCCCCATGAGTAAGTGCTCTGCCATAAACAGCATCTGTAGTGGGAAAGCACAGAGTGTGGGGATCCATCAAAGTCTCACTGACAGAGCTAACTGCAAGGAACTTAGGTACACACAAATCTACACAGAAGCCTCTGGAATGAAATGACAGTTTGGGTGGCAACTGATTTCCATTTTAGCTTGGGGTTCTGAGGTGCACATAGGCCTGAAGTTCTCAGTGACTGACTAGAAGAAATTCTGGCTAATTGTGCTCTAATAAACTTTACAAGTTATAACTTTACACTTAAAATAAATGTAATAACTTTACATTTAAAATAAAATTTAATGCAATAAAATATTCAGAAAGTAGTTAATGAATGTGGTTACAAAGGAAAAAAATGCACTGTATGCACAATTAATGAGTATCTACTATACAGAAACACACAAGGAACAATAATGTGTTGGACTTGATGCAGTGTGGACCCAAAATTTGCATGCTCATAGTTTCATGACAACCCCTGTCAATATGCGTTCATGACAGTTGCAGCACAGATCTGTAACAAAAGATTTTTCAAGGACATATCAAAAATATATTGAGCTGAATATGTACTGACCCATCATGAACATTCTAGGAAGAAAGGAAATTAAAGTCTGAATCAAAGCACATAATTCCCACTACTGCCAAAAAGAGAAGTTTTTGAGAAAGGCATGTAAAGATGAAAATGTTATTTTCAGTAAACACAGTTTTGGTGGTAAGTGTCTTAACATCTGTAAAATATGCTCACAGGGTATGCAAGTTGCTTGAGAAATATTTTTAGTGTGGTAAGTGCATCTTCAGCCAGTGAGCTCCTGTGAACATTAACAAGGCTCTTGGAACTGAATCTCTGCATACCAGACTCAATATTTACCCCATCTATGACTTCTCAGTGAGTTTGATTTAAACTACGTTTATTTATTGCCAACACCTAACATTTCTCAATTTGCAGAACCTCAGCAAGGGCTTGCACCATGCAGAAAAAAAAGTTATTTAATTAATGCATAGTTAATGGAAGAATCTGAATTCTTGAAATAATATCTTTTACTAAGCAGGGAATGCTGTTAGCACTTCACATTTCAAAACCATCAGGATTTAGGTATAGAGTGTAAAGAATGCCATTGCAGAGAAATGGTAATGGCAGCACACCTGAACTAATGGATCCTACCTTTAGTTGATTTTTTGTGCAATTTCAAACAAGATATTTGACCACTCTTGCTTTAGCAGTAGTTGAGGTGTGGCACTGTGGTGTCTACATTTCAGAGAATTTCAGTTTCAGCTTGTGTTTGTAATATCTTTGGCATTTCAAGGTGTGGAGCTGAAAGTTGCTAGAAAGGGACAAACCACTGTTCTCGTTTCAAGTAACTGCAGTGAAGTACTTTTCCTACAGTTAATGTATTTCTCATATTTTTTTCTTCCTTTTGCCTCTCTACCCCCACTCTGGGGTTCACAGGCACAGCACTAGTTGTCCAGTGGGACCATGTACATCTGCAGGATAATTACAACCTGGGGAGTTTCACTTTTCAGGCCACCCTTCTCAATGATGGGCGTATCATTTTCGGCTACAAAGAAGTAAGTTGGGTCTGAGAATTGTCATCTAAGTGGACAAATTACTTCATTCATGTCAGGAATTTCCCTACATTTTTGGGAGGGAGGGAAGATTTTTGAAAGATCAGTTATAGAAGATCATTTCATTATACTGCTTATAAGATCACAATTTTGATGAAAATTATATATTATTGTTAAAGTGATGTTCATATAATTAACTTTAAAAACATCAACATGATACAAATGTACTAATCCGGGATTTCAACTGGGCTTTTTTGGATGTTTGTGAGTGTTAAATATTCAGTAAATTCCTGGGCTTTTAGTAAATTCCTCGTGGGTTTTGAAAAATAGGATCTAATCTTTTCAATTCGTTTACCCAATTTTGACCCATTTCAAAATATTCTAGAACCAATGGTTATTGTTAAAAGGTCATGTATTTCCTGCAGTTGTAGTTTTTTGGCAACTCACATATTTCAAAGTTCATACATTTGAAACAAGAAATAACTGGTTTGTATTGCTAGCTCTGAGGTTTTCCATCTGTTTGGTGATAAAATTGCTTAGATTGAGGCCATTTGGTTTGCTTTCATAGCACCAATATGTTGTCTTAAATGGGCTCTTGTGCATTCTCCAAGTGTTTCAGAATTCCAGTGGTTACTTTGGGTGATTTTTTTTTTCTAGAGTTGCTAGAGCTCTGGAAGCTATAGCCTGTTTGAACCTTGAGGTCCCCTTTCAGTGTAGCATTCTATGATTCTCTGATTCATGCAAATAAGAATCAGAAAGTGGACAAGCTTAAATCTCTAGTGACAAAATCATGTCTTCTTTTTTCTTTGCTTTTTGGTTTTGCTTGGTTTGGGTTTTTTGTTCTGTTTTGTTTTATTTTAGTCTGTTTAGCATGCACACTGTGACTTTCTCTTCAAAATGCAACTCTCAGTTATCCTTCTTATGGTAAGAAACTCTAATGAGTGATACAACCAATTGTCCAGACTTGGAAAAATCTGTTTTCTCTTCTCTCTGCTGTAAAACACTTTTGAGCCTTCATGCTCATTTTTCGTGCCTGTGTTGTAGCTATGCACCTTTAATGAAGCAGAAATAACATTCCTCTGCCATTCACTAGCAAACCAGACAGTATCCGGGCTTTTCTACTAGAAGCAGTCATACCTTCACTTAAGACAGATGTCTTTGCAGCTTGGAAAAGGATTGCTGCAAGATGTTCTTACAGGATCAGTATTGTAAAAACAAGAAACTTCTGGTATGCCCATGTACATGGCTTTCCTTTCCTTATAAAAGATATGCTGGTGCAAGGTCTGCTTTGGGTTTTTTCTGAATGTTAGGTGCAGGTTACAGTCTTCATCTACGGAAATGCAGTTTATTTGCATTTTGAATCTAACTTCATGTAAGCTTTATTGTGCTTAGGACAATGGTGCTCAATTGTACCTGATCAAAAGAGTGTGCACTAAAAGCTTTGGTTATCTCCTGTTGAAAACTTTTTAAAGAAAAGCAAAAACTTCTAAAGACTGCACAAAATTTCCTGCCTTCAAGACCTAGAGAGGTGGAGACAGATACTAGTTTTAAGATAAATTTGTCAAGAACTATATATGCATTCTGACATTAAAATGGTGACATTTTCAGGAGACTTCTGTTCCTGGTTATGAGATGCACTTCACTCCCTGTTACTATCTAGCCCTCTGCAAATTTGATCTAATATGGTTGATAGAAGTTGCTGCTCTAAATTGAAAGTATCTGGCACACATTTTGCACGAAAGAAAATGATGATGCCGAGTGTCAGGTAGTTGAAAACATTATTCATTTAGGAAAAGAGGAGTAAATGGGCCACTCCTTTGCCACAAGTGGTTCCTAGAATTGCAGGGAAGTATAACATCTAATCCATGGATGAACAATTTCTGAGCTACAATGTACAGGCTGCTTGTTCTCATTACACTACTGGAAGCTTCCTCCAAAACCACATTGCTTTTGTGGGTAGAAGTTATTACTGTTCTTTTCATTAATCTTGAGACAGAAAACTGGAATTTGTAAATGGAATAACATGCTTTTTGCTGCTGGTGAGTCTTTGAACTCATCCCCTCTCATGAGTTATTCCTGTCCTGAATGGAATTTACAAACATTACTTTAAAGCTATTGACATAACTAAGGAAAGAGATTTTTTGATGTGGTAATAGTAATGTATTAATGATCTGTAAATCTTTTGGCAGATAGATTTTTCTAAATATTTTAGAAAGTTACAACTAGTATATTCCATTGGAATTCCTTGGGGAATGGGTTTTGACACTGAAATTTCCAAACTACACTCTTTATTTGCAGCCTTTACTCCATTACCACTATCTTAGCTTTTCACCTAAATAAGGAAAATTAAATAAGATTGCCAATCGCTGATCAGACACAAGTTATCCGAAAAGAACAAACATGTCACTTATCATTTTAAACTTGGTCCTAGTGCTTATAAGCCTCGCTAGGAATTTATTTACTTCCCAGTGCTGAATCCATTACTTTCTGAGGAAGTCCTTCCATCTGGAGCCATTTCTCTTGCTGCTGAGTCATGTTGTCAGGTGCCCCATTAACTCCAGTAAGATTACTTGTGTAAGTGCTCACTAGCATGACTAAAAGTTCCACAAGATTTCTACTGTCTTTTTGCTGCCATTTTATTTTAGCATCACGGTTCATCAAAAATGACAGCGATGTATGGCAAATCTGAGATGTCGTCATGGCATTGTCATTGAAAGTCCCCAGTCTGGAGCACCATGTAAGAAATACAGTGAACAGGTTGCTAGTGGCTTCATCAGGCATCCCACAGGGGCTCTGTATTGATGACACCAGGCATTTATCTAGAAGAGTCTACCTTTAAAATAACTGTGATTATACATTTAAAGCAGATACAACTAGGGTGTTTTATGTCTAATACACTTTAGGTAAATTTTACCTTTTATTTCTTATTTATTCAAACAGTTTGAGAGTCCCTTTTTTCACTTTCTCCCTGCTCCCAAATTAGGTTTGCTGTCTCATAAATCTGGTGTTGGCTACCAAGACAGGATCCCAGGAGGTTTGCTGAATACCAAAGGAGTTGCTCTGCCCAATCTTCTGCATTCGGTTGATTTCTGCAATAGAAAGCAACCTGAAATTTGCAATTTTTATCCAAATTTTTTTTAAAAAGTTAGAAAAGGAGCAGAACCATCAGAAAAGACAAATGTGGAAACGTCAGAATATCTTTCAGAAGAGTTAATTGTTAGGAGAAGGAGCTGTATAGTCAAGTTTTCAAAATGTGAAAACAATTTGAAATATAATAAGGTCCTATAGCAAGTAAAATATTTATTACTTTAGCAATTTACTTGGTTTACAGTGCATGCACCTTCCATTTTAAATATCACTTTGCTTACACCAACTCGTAGTATTCTGGCAAATGGTCAATATGTCAGGAAACATCAGCTGGCATGAAAATTTTACTGGTGTACTTCTACCACATATGAAATGCATTGTATATATGTATATAACAGATACTTCTACTACATATGAAATGCATTACAGTGCAAACAAGCCAGCGGAGCACAGGAGTAAAGATGAGTTTTGGCAAAGGCATACTTTTTATGAATTAGTAGTGAATACTCATTTCTTATGTTCTAAATTTCATCGAAGTTCAATTCTCAAGAGTTTCGCTTCTTATTAAACAAAATAACTATTCTATATAGTCTTTTCCCATTAATGCTTAGAGCTAATGTTCCTTAGTGTAATATTTGGTTTCTTTTTTTATCCATGATTAATATAGAACAAATTAGGCAACGGTTTCATAGGTCTTGTTAATTGTTTAGGATATGTTTCTTTATGTCATTAGAGAAGGCTCTCTTTGTTCATTTAAATAGTAATGACTATTTATGTAGTCATCCAGAAACCATTATTAAAGTTAAAATATTTGCTCAAAATTGCCCAATATGTGAGTTTGGAAAATAATTCTAAAAGAGGGTTGTAGTAGAATGAATTTCTATTCTATGAAGGAGACAGAATGAAATGAAAATTATTAAGTGCTAGCACTTAAATAAAATTGATGCCCCTGCTAGGCATTAAAGAAAATACTCTCTTTTCAGTAACAAGAATTCAAACCTTGCTATTGTTTCCTGAAAACTAAAAAAAAAAAATTTTTTTTAATTAAAAACAACAAAAAAACCCCAAACAAACAATAACAAGAAAACCCACAAAAATGCAAAGCCACGGAAAACCACAAATTTAAAAAAATTTCCCATAATGTGAATGGGTATTCTGCCTGCATTATACATGCTTGGCATTTCTTTGCCTCTTTTATTGTTATCAAAAATACAGAAATTATTTTTGATTTTTGAGGTGGTCAATTTACACAAATTGAAACTCCTGATTTTCATGCAGTTCAGCCTGTGGTCAAATTAACTACTACTTAGGAAACTGGCAATGAAAACCCTATATAAACACAATTATTGTGTTCCTAATTTTTATTTTGCAACATACTCTGGCTCCTATCTTTGACTACGTTTTGAAGTGGGGCAGTAGTTGCAACATGCTTACCACCTCCTTCAGAATAAGTTTAGAGACCATGATTCTGTCCTTTTTTGAAGAATAAGATTCTGATATGACCTCACAGTTGAAAATAAAATTTGAGAAGTCTGATGAAAAATATTGTCTAGATTACAGATCCCAATGATACATAGAATTCAGCATAAATTCTAAATACCCTTCTCCTTACTGTTGAAGTATAGAATCCAAAATATAGACATTAATGGCCTCAGTGCTAGTGTGGGAAGTTTATTCATAAACTGATGACTTGTACAACACAAACGATCACATTTTCTGTGGTAGAGCTAACAGATGGTTTAGAATTATTCTAGCTAAAAGCCATTCTATGAAGGTAATGCTGTAAAATCCTTGCCAACCATTAGCAATCACTTGCAGGTTCCTAGCTCTCTGCTCAACTATTTAACATGTTGGCCTGTTATGACATATCTTGCCATTCAGGTGAGAAATCCAGAACAGCAGCTCTCTGCTATCTATGTTTTGCTGTAATATTCCATAAGTTATTTTAATATTTACTACAAGCTTTCTGTCAAAAGGGAATGTTTCCTAATCAGATAGAATATGGTAAAAGCTCATTTTATCTTGACATCTAGTGCAAAAGATTTCACCTGTAATATGGCACTCAGTACACACATTACCAATTTTCTTTTTCCACACCTTAAAAATTAATATATGTTTTTGTAAATACAGGTATAATGACACTGTAGTTTTTCAGGAGAATAAAAGTGTTCCTGGGTTGTGGATTGCCTTCTACTTTAACTGCATTTCTGATTGTATGATTGTTTCACACAGGCTGCCCTTCAGTTTGAAGAGCTGACTATACTAATTTAATTTTTCTTTTTTGATCTTACAGAAGCTCTTGCTTCTAAGCCTTGTTTCTAAAATATGAATCTAAGCTGTTGGCTGCTGCTTCTGTTAGACTGGACCCTACTACTTTCTTATTTGTTTTAGAGAAGATTCTGAAAGTTCCTTGCTCTCAGTAGAATGCCCAGCACTGGAGTATT
>VXBC01009476.1:0-54562 GCA_013399945.1 Ploceus nigricollis | reverse complement strand
TACTTCTGCTTCAAATTTTTCTAATTTCTCTTGAAGTTTTTCTATATATTTTCTGTTCAACTTGGCTACTGAATCCTGTTTTAGTACCACATACCACTGAGTCATTCATCATTTTATTAACTTTCAAGGTCTGAACCAGNACCAAACCAAACCAAACAAAAAATGAAATAGCTTGCTTTTTTCATAATTTTTGAGGGAAAGATGCAAATTGTTCAGTAATTCAAAAATTCACAATAAACATGTGAAAAGGCACTAGACTAAAAAGAAAGAAAGGAGTCTTATACGAGAAGGCCGGAGTGCAACTTCTCCTGATTTACATTCACGCGATACAAATTATTATAATCCTTTTCAGGCATCTGACACAATTTATGCATTAAGATGATAATTTTGCCAGCATCTTTTGTCACACAACTACTAATGCCAATTCCAAATACACTCTGTGTCCTTTCTTGAACTGCTGTGTTTCCTCTCTAACGTTGAAGAGAAAGTTATTGCATCCTCCTCATCAGTGCTTTTTTTAACTTAAATTTCAATAGGTTGTCAAGAGTATCCTCCTCAAAATCCTTTAAGACAGTTCCTTTGATAGTTAATGTAAGCTTTTCTTTCCAGTATTCTGAGACTATGAATAATTCCCTTATTTTGTTTAAGCTTTCATGCTGCAGAAAATTTATAGACTTAGTTCTGAACTTAGTGAGTCTTTTATTTTAAAGAATTCGAAAATATGGCTTTTGGCCTTCTTCTGTCATATTATCCAATCTGCATCTGAACTCAACTGATGTAAGCCAAATTTAAGCTGATGTATTGCTAGCAGTATTTCCAAGCCAGTTTTCTTTTGTCTGTCATTTTGACAACATGCCACAAGTTATTTTTTATACCACACCAGATCATGTGTGCAAGAACTCCCAAAAAACCGGTCACCAAATTAAGTAAAAGGAACGGAAATTTGTGACAATGTTTAATTCACCAGGACTTACTTACCAGTGTAACTGGGAAAAAGCAAAACTAAAAGGTATTTTGGGAACAAAGAGAGCTACTGATGCTTAATTCAAATGTCAGAAATCATGCTATTAATTGTCACGTAGACAGAGCTGAATCCTCAGTCACTGGATTAATAACCAGTTTTTTATTCCAGCATTTTTCTGCTATGTGAAAAATACTGGCCAACTATATAATTTTTGTAGTTCTACACAAGTAAAGCCAGAGCAAGCTATTGGGTTAGCTAAACTAATACCTTGTATCTCAGTTTCTTACACTTGATCCAGTTCCATCTGTCTTCAGCCTAGAAATTTCTGCTTAACTGAAGGGCAGCTTTGAAAAGTAAGATATCCAAATATAAGATATCTGAAACCAGCAACTGGCAGAAATTGCTCATAGGAAGCTCATAGAAAGCTGTGGCTTCTTCTACTCCTAAGGTACCTGCCTGGAATGGTCTATGACTATCTACATATTTTTATTTCTTCTTCTAGATATTGGCAATTGAGCATCTGGAATTTTCCATGTTTACCACAACACTTTTCCTGCTATTCAAGAACATAGTAAATATTATTATCATTCTGTCAGAGCTCTTTACAGATAACAATTCACACTGTTTTCAGTGCAAGTTAAGTAAGTCATAAGTTTTAAAATGTTCTTCCCAAGCTGAACTTTCACAGTTTTTGTGTTCAACAGTAGACAGGAGGTATTGCCTCCTCATCCTTGAGTGTACTAGCACATCATCCCACTTTTTCTTCAGTTGAGGGAAATAAATTGCTGGAAATTCCTACCCTTTTCTGCTGACAATTGTTCTACCTCTAAGGGTTCATGTGAAAACAATGCAAAGAAAATTGAGATACAATACAAATTAAAACCAGTAATTTCTATCTTCAAATAATTCTTGGTTCTATTGTGCTATGTTGTAGAAAATATTTATTTAGGACTTTTAAGTTACACTGGTTAAATGTTCATTTTGGCAGTGCTTTTTATTTTTAATCTTTTTTCCTAGTTCAATATTTCAATAATATTTTCCTGTTTTGTCTTTTAGATTCCTGTCGCTGTGACACAGATAAGTTCAACCAACCACCCAGTGAAAGTGGGACTTTCAGATGCATTTGTGGTCGTGCACAGGATCCAGCAAATTCCCAGTATGTAGAATTGTAGTGGTGCTAATGGTTTGGAGGCTGAGAAATTAGTATAAGCTGATTTCATCAAGGATGACTAGCTGCACAACAGCTAGCCATCACTTAGCTAATTCCAACTTGTTAATTCAAGTGTAATTTTATTTGCTTGATAATTCCCAATATGGCTTTTCCTGTCATTGTTTCTTTTGAGCTGATAAATTAAGTAAATAAAATTGAATGGCCAGTCAAATAATGACAAATTAAACTCTCAACTGGCTCAGTTTGGTTTTCCATAAGATACTTTATCTGGAACATGCTTTCATATCCATAGTAAAGAAAAGCAATCTGTTTAGAAAAACCATCTGTATCCAAAAATATCCAGGCTGGAAGCTCTTGATACTTTATTCTGTATTTCAAATTCATGTACACATTTTAGTGAGAGGCAAAAAGAGGAGATGTAGTTATTAAATAACATCTTGAGCTCACATAATCATGGCAGCAGTATTGCAGGTGGCATTTAGTTTGTCTGGCTTCAGTTATACTTTGCATGGCTTCACTGAAAACAAATAGTGGGAAATCCAGTGTGACTTTCTTGATGCTCTAATGTCCTGTGTACAAGACCCTTTGAGGTTGTTTAGCCATTAGACAATATGCTCACTTTGCAAGTCTACTGGGTTTACTTATATATTTAGAGAAAATTTACTAAGATCAGTTTTCGATGAAGCCCTAATAGCAGGGTGCAGGTGGAAGGAGCTGTGATTGAACCAGGCTCCTAGGGCTGACTCCAAGCATTTTCTCCTAAAGTGAACTCTGGCAGACCTGTGGTGCTCACAAGGACTGACCTGATCCAGCCCAGCTTTAAGACAGACAGCAGATGGGGCTGACACTGACAAAGCAAGTTCTATTGGCCTCTCAGCTCATCCTATCTCCTCGTCATATATAAAACAGTCTTTAACATGAGGGAGCACCAGTCCATGTCTTACATTCCTGTCTTGGGGAATATGGAATATTTCAGTACTATTTGTTACTTGTGAGCTACTTGAGAGTAGTGTGAAGGATGTAGCATGCCAAGATATCACTCAAGAGACAAGAAATTTGTTTCTGAAGGTGTTCTGTAGGTGGTTGTGATGTGCCTGTGTTTGCATGGATTGGTTTTGAGTGTTCAAGAACAAATGAAACTAGGCAACAAATTTGAGTAATGTGAGTGATATTTGCAAGTAAATCATCTGAATATTTCTGAATCTTCAGTTTCTAAGAGCTCCAAATATGGATTCAAGGGGGAATTAAGTTGATTGACTTATGCAAATGGTCAATTATGAGAATAGTCACAGAGAAATTCTGTCCAAGAGATGCAACAAGATGACATCTTTTGGCATTAGGCCTCCATAATAAAACAACACTAAAGGACTTATATTAGATTTACATATTTTCTGTGGAAAATATATGGTAGATGTGAGTCTTTATTCAAGTCTGAATGTTTGTTTTTGTAGAAATATTTCAAACAAACACCTTGTTTTACTACCAGTAAATAATACTGGTTTTGATGAATGCAGAGTTACTTACTAGGCTTCTGGTTTTGCATATGTATTGTTTTTTTTTTTTCACTTGACAATTTGTGCTAACAGAAGTGAGACTATAATGTGGGTAAGGAGTATAAAAAGTGCTACTGCTACAGCAGTTTTGAGTGCATTATTAATGTATTGCTGTTTACAATGCATTGCTCTTGCCCCTAACTACCAGTTCTGTGGATGGTGGTAATTCATGATTATTTTTGCTAGATTGCAGCTTACACTAGAGCTAATATTAATCAAGGGAACCATCATTTCACAGTAGATTTTCCTGAAGCTGAATTGTGTGCTCAGTGAAATAGTTTTATATTGATGTTTACAGGCAATATAATAGCACCTTGACAGAACTGGTAAATAATGTTGGCCCATAGAAAGCCAGTATCAGATGCTCTTAAAATATGCATGTTCTTGAATTCTTGTTTTTCAGCGGTATTAAATCAACTATGGCTCTAGTCAATTACTGAAAAAGTGATATGATAGAATTGATATTTTGCTTTATTTGTTGGCTTCTTAAGACAATGGAAGAATATAAATTGTTGTTTGTCCCAAGAGAAGGCAAAGTATAACTACTAGTTCTAGCTTCCCACTTTATCAAAGATTTTTCTATCAAAAGAACTCAATCTCCCTTTATATTCATGGCTAGTTATTAAAAAAGAAAAAAAAACCAAAATCATCCCCCTCAAATAATACAAATAAACCACCCCAAACTCTACTGCTTCATGTTTGAGCTCTGTCAGTTCTTTTTGTATATATTGTGCATTTGAAAAGGAAAGAGACACTAAGAGCAATGCAAGCCTGTTTGAACAAATATATCTCCTCAATTTTTAAAAATGTTGAAAATCTTTGGTGCCTTTTGTATGCTCAGTATTCTAAAATTTTAATATAACAGACCTAGTTTACTAAAGTAATTTCAGAAGATTTAAAGCTAAATATTTATCAGATTTTTTTCAGATGTACTGTCCAAAAGATTGGTAATAACTTTTTTAATACTGCTGAAAGGTGAGTTCAAAAGCCAGGAAAACCTATTTCATTCTGAGAAGAGAAAACATGCTTTTTGATCAGCCATTTCATTTCAAAAGTGCATTTTAATGAGTGCTGAAAAGTCTTGAAGAGTCAAGAGCTAAAAGGAATGATTTTCTTAACTTTTTTAAAAGGAAGAACTTGAGAATATCATACCTATTTTTATTAATATACTTCTTCATATAAAGGCTCTGCAGTAATACTCCTTTTATCTGCCCCTAAAAGCACACAGGCACATACACTTGTTCACCTTATCTTTTAAGAGTTAGAGCATGGGGATGGAAGATTTTTGGCAGGTGGCTTTATGCCAGTTTGGTTTTTTTTTTTTTTAAATAAATATTTCCTTGATCTGCTACTACTTCTTGCTTATAGAGCATGTCTTTATTTTCCACTTATAATTATATTATTGTAGATTAGCCACTAAATAGTGGCTAATCTAGATATAGATATGGCTGTATGTACTCTAGAGGTGTTTTGGAATGATTGGTAATATGTTAAGGAGGTAAATTTCTGATTGACACCAAGATTAACCTGATAATTCTGAGATTTATACCACAGCAAAATGGCAAACTAGGTCCTTTGATTAATTTTTGAGGAAAAGTTTCAGCTCTATCCAGGTAATTCAAATGAAGTTCCAGGCTCTGGAACTCAGCTTCTGATGTGTAAGTTAGAGTGGCCATCCTGATTTCTTCTTCTTCAGACAGGTTGAACACTTGCACACTAACTAGTTTTCCTCTTGTAACAAACACAGTGAGAAAGTTTCGTGGATGACTTCCAGCTAGAAACATGATTGGTGATGACAAAGCTGGGAGCTTTACATATTCCTTCAGCAAGACTTTTTTAAACACCTTCAATGCTTCAGGAGCTTTGTTCCTTGCCCAGCTTCTCCAACCAGCTCCCTTTCATTTCTTGTTTATTTCTCTGCCATCCCTGTTATTCTGTTCTTGGTCCTTCTTTCACTTGCCTGTGGTGTCCTTTGCTCTCCCTTCTGCAGACTCCCAAGATCTCTCTTTAACTTCATGACCATTTTTCCTCTCATTCAGGGTTACTGTGTTTCTCTCCTTTGTTTCAGTGCTCTTCCCTATTGTCTTTTAATTAGTTTTTTGTTGTGCAAGAAGAATAAATGAAAAAGCATTTCCTGCAACCCACTTTTGTATTTTAGCAATGAAAACCTCACCAGGGAGCCTTCCCATATTGTGTTTGTTTTCCACAAAACCATGAAATACACTGGGAAATGAGAGAGTGCCAGATTCAGGGGATCTACACAAGTGAATTACAGTCTTGCACTAAGAGATAATGGGTAGTAGGTCTGTCTCCACAATGAGACATACTTCTCCGTGATTTTGGCCTCTACTGTATTAGGTGCAGCTCTTTTAGGAAATCCATGCCTTGACAACTTAACATTTAATCACACTGAAATTATTCAACAACACTCTGTACAGAAATAAAATTGTAGCTGAGCTATGTGTTAGTAATATTCCAGTTTCAGTGCAATTAGTGTCACTCAATATGTAGTGTAACTCAAGTATACAATTGAGTGACAACTCTGCATGCTATAAATGTTAGCTCAAGATGTCTCACCACTTTGTGAGACACTACAGCAGTGAAGCCCCTGAAAGAACCTTAGGATTACCTTCCTGAAGGGTAAAAGACCACTGGCCATTTATGCTCTGATATCTATTATATAGAGGTGCAGCACCACTTGGGAAATCAAGTCTGATTTCCTGCTACCTCACTGGCAGTGTTATCATTTACCTCTGTGCAAAATGGGCCCCAAAGTTATCACTCTGAAATCATAGTATTTATTCTTCTTTACAGTAGTGTAACTAATCCCACAGAGCCAGCTGCTCCAGTCTGCATGTTTGTCTGCTGATCCAAAAAGGTTTATCAAGGCAGTTGGGTTCCTTGCACTAGATGTCTGGTTCAGGAGCATGCTGTTGATCTTTGGTAGCATGACAATACTGCCAGGACTGGTACAAGCTGATCAAAGTTTAAAATATTCTCATGAACAGTCACAGACAGATCTCAGAGTGAGGCAGTTTGGTGCATGGTGGGATTAGGGAATAAAGCAAGTTTTTCACACCTAGATCCTATACCAGGAGCTCTATAGCTGGCAACAGGTATTGGGGCAAATCTGGAAGGACACAAAGACTTTCAAAGTAAATCATGTGTGGTAGGCACAGAGCATTGCGGCAGAACAGCTCTTAGTACATTGTTCATAAGGATATTTTCAGAGCCTACTTCACTGGTTTGCTTGTTCACAGATTTGAGGTGCAGCTCCCAGGTTTAAAAGGATATTTTTAGTAATTTTTAAGAGAATTATAAAATTATAATATAATTAGGGAATCTGAATTTTTATCTAGATTTAGATGTGTGTTATATTCAGAGGAGCAATTGTGGAGGTGTTTGGATTACAGGCATTGGTGTTTGGTCCCAGTGTCAGTGCCTCAAAAATTAATTAGTTAATATTGATAAGTTTAGCAATATAAAGCTGTTAAAGAGCAGATGCTTTGACATTCTGATTCCTTTACCTTTTGTGGTGACAGCAATCAGATATACCAGGGTGACAGGTTTTATTCAGCCAGTGATGTTAAACAACATCCCTGTCAAGCAATATCAGTGGCTGCATAACACAGCAGCTGTGCCCCTTCCTTCTCTGTGCCTTATATTTTCCACAAATTACTTGCAGCTTGTTGGATATGTTTCATAAATTCTTTACTTCAAATTGACTTCTGCATAATCAAATGAACCCTCTTACCATTTGTGTTTTCTCTATCAGCAAGACTTAAAACTGAAAGTACAGCTGTATGAATACATATGGCCTTGTTTAGCAGTTATTTCTGGATATATAGCCAATCCAAATTCCCTAGAAATCTTTCGCTGGAAAAGGTCTTTATTTGTGTGAACACATAATTGAAAAACTCAGAATGACTTTTCCAGTATTTTCACATTTCACTATATGGCAGGTTTTAGCTGAGGAATGGTGTATGAGGAAAAGTAGTGATTATGTAATGGAAAATATACAGAGAGATTATGCATCTGTCAGACACATATTTAGAATAGTTTGTTATGAACTACTGACCCTTCAGACGTGTTAAGAAATCATTGGCGCTCTCCTGGCACTACTCCCTCTCCACAGTACTCTCCCTATTGAGTACCTTTAGTCAACTCTTGCAGTTCTGTTTAAAAGAATACTTATATATAGAATTATTTAGTTTAATACTACTGTGATAAAATTGCATAGAATTATTTTGTCACAGCAGAATCTTACACATCCAAAATTTACCAATCCATTGCTTAATCCCTTGAAAGAATTCTTTCAAATGACCTTCTGACCCCCATGTTATCTCTCAGTCAATGAGGAATGTGTTCTTACCTCAAGTAGCCGGTGTTTTCTTCAGGTTTTTCTGCGGGGACTGTACCTTTGGCCTGTGTTCAAAGATAGCACAAGTACATGCCATGAAAACAAACCAAAAAACAATCTGAACCATACTGCAAATTAAACCAAACGTAAAAAAATATAGACAGTTATTAAAGAATATATTTAATGTTATACCATTTAGTTAAAAAGTGTGTTTTAGAAACCCAGACTTGTAGAAATGTAAAATATTTTCATGACTAGGAGAAGAATATATGCATATTTTCTGAAATTCAGAACTGGGAATGGTACTTCAAAAGCATACAAAGCTCCTTTTCCTTTCCTCCCTTCCATGCTAGACCTGATGCAATATTTCTTTATAGCAAAATACCTGCACATGATGCTTAAATATTGATATGTTACTGCATCAAATTATTTCACTAGTTCTTGTCATGTTAAGGTCTGTACTAAGGTATACATGGGCTCATAAGCTCTTTGTGATTCTGCACTAGTACTTTTTTGTTAAAGAGCTAAATAGCATAGGACAAAGAACAAATTCCACTTGAGTGAAATGCAGTGTCTGTCCTGGGTTGAAGCAGGAGTGTGTGAAGAGGTTAGGGGGAAAGCGTGAGGGAAGAGCATTCATTTTCCTGTTTATCCTGTTGAGTTTAGTTTTTTTAACCAATTTTGTTAAGGGAAACCAGCTCACAATTCAAAATAGAGAGAGAAAAGTGCATTTTGAAGATATAAGCATGGCATGTTTAAGTCATGCTTTCAAAAGAATCTAGGCCTGCATGTTTTTCTAGCCTGGTCAGGCAGATAAATTTCAGTGCTCACGTTTCCAACCACCTGTCTGCAAGTATATACAAAGATGTTAGAAGGTGACTATGCGAATACCTCTCTATGCTTAAGTTTCTTACATTAGATAGATGCCTCATATGCAAACTCACCACCTGTGGTTGACACAGTCATCTTTCTGAAGAAAAAGATCAAATTTGAGTCTGTCAGGCAGTGGGATTTAATGGAATAAACAATCATGCTGAAATATGCATTATTAGAATTTTTTAAACACAATTTTCTTAAAAGTAGTGTTTTTCAGAAATTTCATGCACCACTTTCTACCTCACCTGGGTGAGGTAAAAGTGCCTATGCCCTGAATCTCTGATTCTTACTGAGTCTTTGGAACGCCAGAAGCTCCTTATTTCTTGTAAGCCCTGTAAGGAAAGGTTCAGCATTAACAGGATTATAGTATACTAGTCTGTACCAGTACTGATGAGGTGTAGTTCAAATAAAGTGTCGACACCCGGCATTTTAATGGCAGAATGTTAAAGAATTCTGTAGAAACAAATTACAGCCTTCAGCATTGGCAGGTGCTCATTTCAAAGACATTTTACAATCACTCTGATTGGGCTTTTAGGAGGCTGACCGTCCTGTGAGCACAAACCCCTTGGCAGCTGGCAGGAGATTTTCCCTATCCCAACACATATTTAACTTTGTCTTGAAAACTCTTTCTGTCCAGTGGGTCTGAAGGACATGGCTAAGGCATTTACTGGGGTAAATTTTGGCACCTGCCTATATCCATCTTTCAACTAGTCAGAATGACTTTGTAGGTAACACATAAAACTAGTTCAACTGTAGGTTCATGTCATACTGAAAGAGAATTCTGCTATCAGGAGGGGTGAAGTCATAGCAAAGCTTCAAATAAATTGAAAGAGGTGGTTGGCAATGGTGCTGATTTGGACCTAAATAGAATTATTGTCTGAAAGTGAGATGCTGCCTACTTGTCCCTGAGAGCTAATGAGGTAAGAGAGGGCAGAAAAGCTGCTTCCTCCAGCAACAAGGTGTGCCCTAATCCATACGGGACTGGCACCATAGACCTCCAAAGACTGAATTTGTGACTGTCTACAAGTCCCTTTTCTTCTGTTACATGTAGACTAAGACTGGCGTGGATCACCTCTTAGTCCTTTGTACGTAGCCCTTAATTCTTCTCTGGAATGATTGCAGAGGGTCAGTAATTGTATTTAGCTCTGATTTCAGTTAGTTTAGCAGACCTTCAAAAAGAACATAAATATGAAACCAGCACAGCAACAAGCTGTCATTTTTGTGTCAGATTGGTGTTATATGTTGTACTTTAAATTTTCAAATATACAAGCTCGCCAGTCTATATTGCAACTGTATCTATAAAATCTGGAATTTTCAGAACACATTACAGGATATTGTTCTGGGAAGTAGTGTGTGATTTTTTCACATTCATCTTATGCTTGGGTCTTACAGTTGCTTGTGAGTTCAAAGCCCTTCAGAACAGTACATTGACTATATTGAATTTCTGCTTTGAGAAACAGGTGCAGTCAGCCTGTGTAAAGATTATGCATAACAGCTATGCATAGGAAGATTATCTTCTTTAATATGAAAATATACTCTAGCACACTTAGATGTGAGCTGTCTTGTAGCTAACGAATTTGATTAAGCAATGAAATAAGTTTTGTTTGCACATTTTGGCAAGAACTGACAAAGTGAGCATATAAAGCATTTCTCTCAAATCTGTAAGCTGAGAAAGATGTCTTAGGAAAGCAAGCGTTTGAAATATACCCTAAAATGTCTGACAGTATACCCTCTAAAATTTCTGCCTAAATCAGTGACTAAGATGCTTGAGAGCACACTCAGCGTTTTTATAATTCTTTGCCAGGAGAAGTACCTTTTCTGTCAGCTCTGAGGGTTTCTCCACTGAAAAAAATTTCTGTCTATCTTTATGTGTTATTTTGTGATATTCAAAGTTAAAAATATATTCTTGAGAAAAATAGTTGCCATATGTGCACCTAAGGAACAGTGTGCATTCATTACATCCACGATTTTTCACAATCTTAAGACTGCAAAATAAGAAAAATTTTTTTTTTCTTTCCTGTTAGATGTCCGCAGAAGAACAATATATGAATACCACAGGGTGGAGCTACAGATGTCAAAGATTACCAATCTCTCAGCTGTTGAAATGATACCACTTCCAAGTAAGTAAAACATTACTTAAGCAGGAGCCAGGTCTAGAAAGCATCTATCTCCCTCTTCCTCCCAGCAACACATACGCAATTTCAAATACTTTGTTTTATCTGTGGACTTGGAATCACAAACAGATTCATTTATCCTCTCCTAGATTCCCATATGGATGATACATTATCCAGTTCATCCTCATGTATCTCAAGTTAGTTTACAGGTACATAGCTCCCAGTAGGTTTTGAATGAAATATGTGCCAAATCATTTTTTCAGAAGAATGATTATATTGCCTTTAAATACATTTCCTCAAGAAAAAAAAAAAAACGTTTTCATGCTTGCAATGCAAACATTAATTCTTCTGTGTACTGTGTATCACATCACAAAGGCATATCCCCAAACAAATGGCTCCAAATATTTTGCAGTTCATCTGGCTCTTTTTTCCGAGGTAAAACTACATTGCTTAGAAATCTTGGGGTTTAAAATGCCAGCTGCACTACTGTAAAAAGAGTAGAAACGTCTATTTTTCCTTTTTTAAAAATTCAGTTATAGTTCTTGCACATTTTTCTGTCAGTCTTATTATCTGCTTATGTCTGAATGTTAGCAACACCAAAGAACAGCCAGGGAAGAAAGAGATTTAAGGAAATACTTAATATTGAGCAAAAAGATAAAAATTTAGGAACGAAGCTGAATGAACAGATGTGGAAGTAGGAGTACGTTTACAAATGGAATATGAATGGAATACCACAGATGAAATGTACTTTTGTGTATGCAATTGTGCAAAGCATTGTAACAGGCTGGGTTCAGGGTCTTATTTTAGACATGGTTGAACCTGTTGACTTCCTAAATATATATTATCAGAAGATATATTCTTCTTTTGTGTTTTTTATGTGAAACATATATGAGACTAATGTAATAATTTGTGTTTATCTACATCCCAGCTTGTCTCCAGTTTACCAGCTGTGGCCCCTGTGTCACTGCCCAGATTGGTTTCAACTGCAGCTGGTGCAGTAAACTCCAAAGGTAGAGAAAATAATTTCTTTTCTTTTTTGTGTGTGGGTATGGAGCTGTGCTCAGAGGCTATCAAAAAACATTGCCTACAGGTTATTCAGTATTAAAAGTTGTTACATTTGGGTTTATATATATGCATTCACGTGAACATAATTCTCAAGTGTGATCACTAGCAACTCATCATTGTCACATTTCACTTAACCCGTTAGGCAAGAATAGTCAAAACAGTTGACTCGGGAGTTAAGCCCTTGTTCTTGTTTCTTCAGTCATACTTTGAAATCCTTTTGAAGTAGAAAAGGAAGATATCATAATAAAGATCATATTTTCTCCCTACATCATTGGCTTCATCAAAAATAATTTAACCCCATGGAGATGCCAAGTGTTAATGTAACTGTAAAAACTTCCTTGTTAACAGCAGGGAGACCAATACATCCAAACAGTCAGAGTACTTTCCTTTTTAACCTGTCATTACACTTAGTGGGTGCATTGGGTCTCCTCAGCCTCTCAGTGACACATGGACCAGGACAGTCAAGTCCATGGCAGGACTGATTTAGACCGTGGAGCAGCTGAAGCACAGCCACCAAAATGGAAACTCTGCAACCGCAGCTTTTCAAGAAGTTTTTCAGTCACTGACCTTCACTGACCTTAATGATTAATTTAATGCCAGTTCTCTGAAACAAAATGCAGTCTCATAATGGACATTCATTGTTGCTGTGCTCTTCAGCTCTAGTGATTAGGTTGGAAATACTTTGTATGAAACGGATGTATAATGAAACAAGAAAGGGTAACTAACATTCTAAAATAGTGGAATATTTTGACACTATGTTGAAGAACTGGTAAATAGCTGAAGAACACAGCACAGAATTAGGAAATAAAAACATTTTTATAATGTTTTCTTAAACTGCAACTCCTGTAGTAAGTCACTTGAAAAGTAACTCTATTCCCCGTTTGTCTTGCAAAAACCTTTTTAGTGGAATTAGAGCTAAGACAAATCAAGTAATAGAAAACATACCAAATATATTCAAGAGTAATAATACTTCTAGAAGACTGTTCCAAGCAAGCATGAAGAGCTCTTGGTTGCCTTATCCAATTCCTTGCTTTCAGCATTGCTTCATTCTCCTTCCATCAATAGATGCTGTAGCACTGAGTTTCTGTTTGGCTTGAGCAAGGCCTGTTGCTTTGTGGCCAGTGTTCTTGTTTTTGTTTGGATAAACTCACTTATATTGTAAAATCCAGACCTCTTGTAAAGAACAGGTGCAGAAACCTTCAGATCCTTTTTGCTTCCCTCTAGTTTCCAAACACCTGAGTTTCCTGAGTTCTGAAATTGCTGAGAAATATGTTTTGCTCACTGAGGCACAAATTCACTGTGGAGAACTAAGTTTTATCCTTCACCTTTAGCAGGAGCAGAGCCAGACATGTAGCCACACTGTGTATCCTTCTGCTCATTTGTGGCTATCTCCTCACAACTGGCAAGGTGTAATTTACTGCTGAAAAATGCACAGTCTGAACACATCTATTTCTATTCAATTAAAGTTTGAATGAGGAAAACCTTGCTTTTTGTTTTGCATGTGGAGATCAAAGAGGAGCCTACTGTGAGGTAGTCCTGCAGTGTTTCCCAAAACCAGCTGTCTCCACTCTGCAGCATGGTTGTGCTTTTGAGAAAAGGCAGCAGGTAGACTGAGTAGTTTTATTGCTATTAATTAGCCCATTACTGACAGTAGTGAGACTGTCACTTCATGCAGGCTGTCTTTGGGCATTGTTTGACCACCAGCAAAAGCAGGAACTGGAGAGGATTCCTTAGAAAAAGGATGGATACTGAAAAGGAAACTAAGAATATGCTTCTACATGGGAATTTCAGTAGTATTAAAAAAGTCATACCATACAATTTTTATATGTCAGGATGAGCAATATTCATTCAGGTTTTAGAAAATGGAGAATTGTGTATAGAGTCATAAAATAGCTCAGAATGGAAAAGGTCATCTAGAATAACCTCCCACTCAAAGCAAGGCCAGCTGTGAGATCAAACCGGTTTCTTTGTGACTTTGTTCATCTAGGACTTGACCATAGAGGCTGTGGTCCAGTCCCCAGAACACCTTATACAGGATTTTACACCTGTTAGCTTGCTATTTCCTCTGGAAAAATGGCTTTGATGGATGTCTGCTTCAGGCCTCGTTGTCTTTCTTGGCCACTCATCTCCAGTTTCTGTAATGAGCAATTTCAACTATTTCATCTCTATGGGGAAATAGATCTGAAATAATAAATGGTTAAATATTTTGTGAAAAGAGGCAACTTGCTTTCCAAAATGTGAAAACTGAATATTTATTTGGTTATACTGCAGGATTATTGGGATGAGGAATCATTCTTTCTCAGCTTTGAAAATTTTCTACCAGTTCTGCATACTCTCTCTGGATTTCTAGTCTAGTGCCTCTCTTCCTTTCCCTTGCATTTTCTCAGCATGTCTAATCATTTCCAAGAGATAAAAAATAAAAAAATCTTATTCCGTTCTCAGTGGCAATGTCTTGTTCAAAGAAGAGTGCTCAGAATCATTTGCTTCAGTACCACATTGTGGTTTTGTTCCCCTCAAAAATAAATTTGCTATGTTAAAACATTCATTCTACATGCAATAAAGAAGCATTTCCTCAACAGGAAAATCTAATAGCCTGGTTAAAAATCATAAAGGATGGAAAGTTGTTAATTCCTACCTCGCAGTCCTTCAGCTTTTTCTGTATGTCACTGCTCTTCACTCACCAGCCTTGTAAATCAATGGAGACTTTTATCTCCTGTTATGATATACATTGCTCTGCTGCAGTAGGATAAAATCAGACTGAAAAACCAAGGGCAAAGAATTCCATGAAGTATTAACTTAGACATTTCAGAAGTGCCTAAAGGACAAAGAAATTAATATTTACAGTCCAGTTTCAAATGTGTCCTCATAGGGTTTTTTAAAGCAGGAAGAATGCTTAGGAGCAATACCTGAGTAATTCTTCTCAGTTGCAAATCTGACTGGACACACTGGTCCAAGAGATGAGGAGCCAAGACTGCCTCTCCTGTCTGTAGGCAAATCTCAGAGTGGGGAAGCCAATTAGCCTATGTTGCAAAAGCCTGAAGAAAGCTTTGAACTGGCAGTGATGGGTTTTCAATGTATCAGTAATCTCTCAACAGACCTAGCACTCAGATTTGTGCAGAGGGAGAATTCCTGTTTGCTTCTGAGGGCACTGATAGGTAGTGAAGGTCAGATATGCCTGGAACACACCGAGATGTTCTTTCCATGGTGCCACAGTAGTACTTTGGTGCTCTAAAGTGACATATTCTTGAGCAGACAGACTTCCATGTGGGTAACAAGCCTACGTATATCCATTGGGAAACAACCTTTTTTCTCAGGTACTTATTACCCCATTTAGCCAGAGAAACGTTACGACCAGGAGCACCATCTTGCATTTCATTTTTTTCCTTGCATTAGATTTAATCCGCACATTGAATTCATTATTGAATCATTCACGCAGCAAAGTACAGGTTTTTTCTGGGGGGGAACCCCCAAAACTTTATGTAAAACCTTTAACTGCACAAGGAAAACTGATCAGTGGGACCATTGCAGAAAAACTTTACTCCCCCATGTGGGCAATCTATGTTGGAATGAAAATAGCTTTATCCTACAACAGTGGGTTGTTTCCTACCTGTAACTTCAGCCCAGCTGCTGTGCAACCTCTGCAATGGTTGGAGAGGCAAGTTCATTTTGGATGTGACTGAGAGCTGAATCCTCTATTCCTGCACTCTCTACAAGCTTAAATCATGATTAGTTCTTTCATGGGGGGTCATCAGACTATCCAGTCTGAAATCCAATATGATGTGTGTCACACAACTTTATCATGACTGAAGCAAAGGCACATCATTTTCCTTTGACTTCAGCAGATGGAGGATCCCCTTAGGAGCTAATTTCTGTTGGAACTATGTATATTTCATAACTGTTTCACAAGTAAAACTCTTCAAAAGGAGATTAACTATAAATATGTAAGCTAAGATGATATCCTAACTTTCTCCAACACAAGTATCCATGTCTATAAAATGCCTGAAACACTTTAGCATCTGTCCCATGGTGGTCTCCAGTGGCTAAAACATGGATCATTTGCCCTTATCTCTAACTTCCTGACATGTAAAAATTGGGAGAATTCATTAATATTAGATTTGTTTATATCATCTTCTTATGCATCTGAAAATGTTTATATACTCTAGGCATTTGGTATAGCCTGCACATTAGAGATGTCATTTTCTAGAAAAGTTTTTGGAAGTTTTAAGACCACCTTGCTGTTAATTTATAGCTTCAGTTTGTAAAACTTGCTTGCATACACTGAAGTAGTGAGTTCCCTTGAAAATATTTAAAATTGATTGTTCAATAAATAAAGATTCCCTAGATACTGATGGTTTTATTTTGATAAACTTCAGGAAAGTCTCAGATTTGGGCAGTGAAATGAAACTGATTTTTCAGAGCACATTCTCGCAATCTGTGCATGCTGGAGACTCAGGCTATGAATGTCTCATGCTTCACTTCATCAATACAGGATAAAAGCATCTCCCAGTACCTGCAACATCAGTCAGGTTTGGTGTGATATCATCACCCCTACATTGAAGAGAAGGGAACTGGAGGGCTGTAGTACTAAGGGAAGGAGCTGTCCACAGTTTAGATGATAGCTTTACTCAGCTGTCACTGTTGGAACATATATTCAAATTTTTAATCCTCAAAACAGTCTGCCTTATGCCAAGGGTACTCAAAAGGCGAACAGCTGGATCCACAAGGATACTTTGCTGGCAGACTCACTTAGGTTTTCAAGGGAGGTTACACAGAATAGGAGAGCAGTACTAAAGGCAGCTTTTTACCAAATTCTGAACTTAAGTATCTAGGAACAAAAAATCTCTAAAGGTCCAACACTTTGTATGAGAAAAAAATCTTCATATGAGTCTAAGCAGGGCTGAGCAGTGAAATCCCCATGGGAGCCCCATGAAGCCTCTCTACTCAGTAAGGGTGACACTGCCTTGACACAACAGTCTGTCAGTGATCAGAGAACCCCCAGCGGCACAGGAGATAAGTGAACATTGGTCCTCTGAAAACAAGTCACCCCTGAAGAATGGCCCATTAGTTGTGGAGGTGTGTAAGCCTGAGCACTTCCTTGCTTGTCTCTAGCTCAGACCAGCTGCACTACCCTCAGTCACTGGCTGCCTGGAGACTCAGGATTAGCTCCTGGCACTGCTCTCCTGGCAGCCCTGCTGGGGACTTTCTTTGGTCTGAAAAGTGAGATTTTTCACTCTTATCCTTAAGAGTCTCTGTTTTCCAAAGTATGCATTGAATAATGTGGTTTGAAATCATAACAGTTTATGGTATTGACTCAGAGTGCAAACCCCAAGTTTGAAAAGTGCCCTGAAAGAAACTGTACAAATTCCAGGACTGAGTGCAGCAGTGAGGAAGGACACTCCATGCACTTTAAGGAGTCATACTACCCTTGTGTGTATGCACAGCTCCCAAAGCTTCTTATACTCTTAAAGCAATTCTGAGCTAAAAAAAATGAAAGAAACCCATTTGCGGTGCATTTTACTTCCATGCTTAGTCCTGTGTGCCAACAATAGCACTAGTTGTGTAAATGAACAGGTTATGGCTGGGGTTTGTGGAATGTGTTCTGAGCAAAGTGAAAAATCAGAAATGTGTCTGGGAATAGTAGCAATAATGTGATTTAAGGCTTGATACTTCTAATCTTTTATTATGATAATCACTATTCCCATCTAAGCAGGTAATAAAGAAACAAGTTGTTTTGCATTCCATGCTGATTAGCTGGAAAGCAGGGAAGGGAGAATCTTTAGGCATCTGCATTTTTTAAGAAAACATGTTACAGTTGAAATATGAAGTGACAGTTTTCCATAGTGCCCTTATAGTAATTGAAATAAAAAAGAATTCCTATTACTTGTCTTCTGAACTTCTGCATAAGTTTGAAATGTCTTGTTTGTTCTTCTTCCTTTAGAAGGAAATTGGAAACATGTTTAGTTAACTTTCAAATGTGAGTTTATGTCTGGAAATTTTTAGTATGAGGCAGAAGAAAAGGATTATGTTTTTTGTTTGTTGGTCTGTATATCCTAATTAACAAGACCTGTTTTCATTTAAAAAAGTGTTGACTCAAATATTGTAGTATTTATAAGTAACAGTCTATGTAACCTAAAATATTTATCAGCTAAGCAAAGCACCTTCACTACAGAATTTATAAAACTATAAAAATAATTACTATTCTATCTGACTAGAAAAGCCTCTGGATTTACAAAAGCAAATAATTAAATCCAGATAAGAAACACATAGCTTACTCTTTGACATCCACATTTTCCTCAGCTTTTACACCACAACGAGGGTTGTAGGTTCCACTGGAGAGCGGGGAAGGGCAAACCACATCACTCAGCTTGGTGACATCTGCAAACCTGCTGAGGGTGCCCTCGATCCCATTGTTTGTGTCACTGATGAAGACGTTAAGCAGCACTGGTCTGCTACAGACCCCTGAGGAATCTTGTCACCGATCTCCATTGGGACATTGATCCTTTGACCACTTCTTTATAGGTACAAACATCTCACCAGTTCCTCATCCACTACACCATCCAACCACCAAATCTGTATCTCTCCAGTTTAGAGAGGGGTGTTGTGAGGAACTGTGCCAGAGGCCTTACAGAATTCCAGATAGGTGACATCCACTGACCTTTCCTTCTCCACTGATGTTAGCACTCCATCATAAAGCCTCAAGGTTGGTTCAAAATGCTGACTTTTAAATACTTCCTCATTTTAACTTCTTGAAGTTTTAAGGGTTATGGGTTTGTTTGGTGTTTTATTTTGTTTTGTTTTGTTTTGTTTTTATTGCTTTAGGAATATTTCATAGTTCGGTTGAAAATTAAAAGATGAGAGGAAGACTGGCTGGTTTATATTCAGGCTTTTTTTATCCAAACACTATTTAACTGACAGTAGTGTGCTGTTATTATTAAATTGGTCACAGTACCTTAGCCATTGAAATACAAACAAATTTTTAAAAAAAGCATTTCTATGGATTAAGTAAACCACCAGAGGGAGCATACATAATCCAATCAATGTAATAGTTTCATATACAAAATGCAAGGAAAATCTCATTTTAGATGCTTTTGAAGGGCTAGAGGTTTAATGCATAGTGTATTCTGTTAAATATATTTCATTCTATCAATGTGTCTGACTTCATGAATTTGCTGATCATACCCCTGCTTCAGACAAAGCAAAAGAAATGTGCCCAGATTCTGGATGTTTGTATGCCCCTACAGCTGGAGGGGTTTCCTATGAAAATATAGCTGAGTCCTAACACATGGGTTTTAACAATCAGATTGTTAAATTAGGTCACATTTACCCAAAGATAAATGAAAAGTAATGGCATTAATGTTTTTCTAACCTTTATACAGTTTCTTTTCCAATTATGAAGCAATCATATTGCAGACCTGAGAATCAGAAAGTATGGCCCTTTGTCAGAATTTGCTCTAAAATGCAATATATTTTTCTTTTATTTTAAAAGCTGTATTGAGACAGCAATTGATCTTTCTAATCAAGTGCAACAAATGTATCAAGAATGAATGTGTAAATTTGTCAGCCCTGATACATTACTGATAGGAACAATACAATAAGTAGATCTATACTTTATTGAGCAGAAAATTGCTCCACACCCAACTTCTTCAAATATTTTCCAAGGTGCTTGCTCTTAATTTGACAAGCTAAGTTGCCTTCATGCACTGCAAGAAACTGTTAGGAAATTAGCATTCAATAATTACGAATTTTGTATGCATGGTAAGCCTGATGGGACTAAAGCAAGAAAAGACAGTGGCACAAAAGTGTTTAATGAACAAAGCATTTTCTCAAACCAGAATGAGCTCAGTGATGGCATTGTTTGATGAAGAAAGCCTCACAAGATTATAGTAATAGATATTCTCAAGTGGGATGACAGTTCTGTTTAGAAGAGAGCGTTAACTTCAGTGACCCTGTAGGTGCACTTAAAAATAATGGTAAATGGTAACGGTACACTTAAAAATTGGTAATAATGGTACATATCAGTAAAATGTACATAACAGTACATTGGAAAGTACTGTTAAGGAACGTAGATAATCCTGAGCTCACAACATGTTTTCGTTGAAAGTTAGCCTGCAGCCAGAGGAATTTGCAATTCACTGAGAATCTCACATGGATAAATTGCAGATTACTAGCTTTTCTATTTTTTTGGTAAATTGGTGGAATTTGATAGTAGCTGGGGTCAGTCGAATTATTGTGGAATTTCTGTAATTCCCTCCAGTACAAATTGTCTGGAATAATTCCTATGATTAATACTAATAAACCTGAAAAGCTCAGTGTCTGAGCAGAAACCCAGTGAACATGCACTAGCTTTCAGGAGTTTTGTACAAGTCAGTGCAAGACCAGACCATTAATTCCCCAAGCTTCTTTTCTCCCCACATTCTTCTGCAGTGTACTCACTGAAGTTTTCAGCAGCTCCATAAAATTTTCCTGATCCTAACATTAATAGATTTGATATCTAACCAAGTGAATTTGAATCCTGCTTTCATACAGGAAATAGCCAGTCTTGTGCAGCTGCAGCATTAGTCACACATGTGCATACCTTGCTTTGTTTTCCTGAATAACTCAGAACAGCATGAGTACAACAGTTATGCTCATAACTGATGCAAATTTTTAAGAAGTTCAAGGCTGGGTTATAGAACTTTAAATTATTTCTAGAAAAGGAGCAGAAGATTGCTACAATTCTCATTAGTATGAAATCCTAGTATTTATGTTAAAATATTTTCTATTAAATCCTGGACCTGAAGATGGGGAAGCATTTTGAAGATTCTTAATCTAGATGTAAACACAGTCATCAACTTAAGACACCTCACTCACACTATTAATAATCTATATATGTGTTTCTTACAATATAATTTGCTTTTCAAAATTTGAGATTATTTTCACTAACTGGATGTTCACAATAACATCCTTTGCCAGAGTTGTTGCTCTGTCTTCTGGAGTTTAGAGACTGTTCATTATCCACTGTGCAGGTTTCTGTGATATCCAGTTTTGCAATACAGCTTGGACAAGACATAGATATCACAGTTAATATGGAAAGGACCACTGCCTGGACTGTTCTAAGACCTTCCTGTAAAGTCTGTCTCATGCACTGTTTATTACCAAATATATGACATTGCTAAGGTGTTTTTTATAAATGCAGGAAGTAGTTATCAAAGGTACAGAGGACAGTTAAGCACTTAAATCTCATTGAGAGGAGGGATAGAAGACATATACCTGTTATATATACCTTAGGTAATACTTAATTTTGCTGATTAATTTGGAAAGGAGATGACAACATCTGTATTTCATTTCCATGTTTAAATTCACAGATGCATCTAAGACACCAAAATGACAGATAGGTGTAATATAATAACTAGAAAAATAGGTAGCAGTACAATTCTTTTCTTTAGAAACTTCTCTTGCAATTCTTTTATTCTTCATTTATTGCATTAGAACAATAAGACAAAGCCCACCTCAGTCTTTAATGAACCACTTATATCTAGAACTGCAATTTCTGTGACACAAATCACAAGAGAGCTTAGTACAGACTTAGTTCCTCATTGTTTGTTTATCCTGAGGGTGATAGCCATTCCAGTGGGTATTGCCACACTGTATTAGAGAGGCATTTACTCTGGGATTAAACTTTGGTTTTTTTCTGACAGATCTATGCCACATTCAGTCACATTGCAGCCCAAAATTTTTTCAGTTTGATTTCCTTTTCATCTGTTCATTTCTTACATTAATTGCTACATTCAAATTCAGAAAAATTCCTATTTGATTGCAGAAAGGTGACACTCACCCATGAAAGGGTTCCACAGATGCCTTATGATGCAATTTATAGATATAAAGACATTTTAAGAAATTTGACTCAGGCTTGTAGTCATCATTCTGTGTGTGACAGGCTGTCTCTCTCTCTTGGGTTCCTACACAAGACGTTATAGACTGTCTGATTCCCAAATAAATGCCTCAAATGGCCATCTACCATAATTATTGGACTTTAATTGTATAATACAAAGGATGCAAAGGACATTCAAATTCAAATTTCAAATAAAACAGACTTTTCTGATAACAAGATACATAGCAACACTGCATTAAATAAATTGTAAAACAAAGTGGTTAGTATGATAATTTTCATAATACATGATGTGTGAAATGTGAAATACAGGTAGATGATGAATAGATGAATACAGAACACAAATGAGAAAAATTAGAAAAACTAGGTTTGTTACTTAGACACAAGACTGCTTAAAAAATACTGAGAGGGAGGTTATCACATAAGACAAAAACTATACCTGCTTTACCTGCATTCAGAGAAAGAGCTTCAAGAAGGTTTTGACATCTTCAGATAGGAACCACTGCTGTATGAACCCATGTTCAAAGACAGAGGAACGCAGTCAGGGTCACAAACTTCTCATTGGTTTTCTCACTATAATGTATTGTACCAAAAAACAATGAGATAATTTAGCATCATGGCTACAGCATTGTTTCTACTCTACTTAGGTTATCTTCTTGATACTGAGGCTGTTTATTCCATTTCTTGTTGTGGGTAAAGTCCCAAATTATATCTTTTTCGCACCTCTAGAATTTGCTACACTTTCCTTAACCTAACTAACATTAATTTACAAGTGTTATCTTTATTTGCTAAACTACTGATATTTTTATCCAGTTCTTTCTCTGTTGACTATTATGTGTAGTTCTTTATACTATTTTGTGCTGACTACTATTCCTGTACTACTGAAAGAATCATAAGTGAGCTGACCATCTTCCACTAATGAAAACAGTGGATTCTAAAATAGCTCATGGTCATTTCTCTAACCATGTATGGCAGGATATATGTTTTGACTTTGAACATATTAGAACTTCAGAGTTCTAATATGAAAGTTAAAGGGAATAAAACATAATTTGGTTCTTAGTTTCCCAAGAGCTCTTAGGCCCCACAACAGCAGTTTCTGAGCCAAGCTTCTCCTGATGAAACTAACTAGTTTTTCTAGTCCTAAATGTATTTGTAATCAAAAAAGGATAGGATAGTACTATAACAGGATAGTTCCATTATCCATCATTGCTCATTTTGCAATGCTTTTATGCATTGCTGTACATAGAGCAGTGCTACTGCTATTTTGCCCTATACCTTATCTTCGCTTCTAATGGCCTGAAATAAATCAACTGTATTGCTTACGACAGATGAACAAATTAGACATTTTTTTCTGACCCAAAAATGATGTATTAGAAAATGCACAAATTTGGCCAGCACAAGTTTTATGACTTTAGGATGATTTTTCGCATAATTTCAGTTACAGAAAAGGTTTATAAATTGATTAGTAAAAATAATGATTGTGTAGTAGGTTCATTCTGTCTCATAGACCCTCTCAGTAGAATAATTTAGTGAGGAACAAGATGCTAGATTTCTTTCCTTTCATGTCTGAGATGAACTTAATTTGTAGTTCCAAACTCCTTCCTTGATTACCAGAGAATGGTACCTTCCAAGAAATTACTTGCTGGGTAACTTTTATCAAATATTTGAATATTCATGAGTTTATATTTCAGAAGCCATATACGACCTACCTATTGTAGCCTAAAGTGTTGGCCTAGATAAAATTTTCTCAACTGAGCCCCTTCTNAAAAAAAAAAAAAGTGAAACAACAGAAACTGAGAACAAAGCATTTCAGGAATGTCAAAACTCAGGACACATCTGTGGAAACAGGCAGCCCAGATTATCACATCTCATTCTAGGATATTTTTTAGGATGAATGTAAATCTCCTTTTTTGGAAGCATTAGATTTTTTTCCTTTCATATATGCATCCAACCCACTGCATTACTATGGAGAAATCTATCTTCCACCAATTTTTTATGATCACTCTTAATTTCCTTTGTTCTCATTACAAGGGAAATAAATAAAACAAGGAAAAATAAATAAATAAAATAAGTCAAGAGGTTTTTGATGGAATCAACCAAGATTTTTTAATGGAAAGTTTTTTGAACTTTATCAGATTTTCTTTTTCTCATGTTTCATTGAAATATAATGCAGAATGGTAGCCTCAGTCACTTTTACAAACATAGTTCTTCTTCTCATATGAAGTATCTTTTTACATAGTATTGCAAATTAAACACAGCATGGGAAGCTTCCTGGGCATTGTAAAACAATTGTATGTGTCCCTAAAACAGTTGTGATGTTTCCTGGTGTGATTTCAGTCCATGCCCAGGAGCACTGTCCAGAACAGTTCCCATGCATGGTGCAGGAATTGGACTGTTCCAAAAGTAATTTATGTGCAGCCTGGCTATTTATGTGCAGCCTCCTCCTTTTCAAGGTTGAGTTTGCTTGTTCAGGCATAGGCCATTGTGTGCCAGCAGTCTTCAGTGCCAAAGAACAAATGTTCTGGGCATGCTTATTGCTCTAGTATGGACAGAGTTATCACAATTGCCTTAATTGCTTTCCAGAAGTGCTAACCTCTTATGGTTGTACTCCTCAATATAAACTGAGCATCACTGAGATCATATTTGCCCTACAGCCGCCTAGATATCATTCTATAATGAAGTACTATGAATGAAAAGTCTCGGTTTTTAGCATATTTTAAATTTTACATATTACTAAACACTTGTCAAAAAGAGTAAGAACTGTAAGTAAGAAAAAAAAGTAAGAACTTTATTTAAACAAATCTGAAATTCATATGTCTCTTCATTAATTTTGGATTATTTGAGATTAGGACCACCTCAAGCAAACTGTTCCATTTCCCAACATAGTCTTCGGATTTTTTACAGCATATATATTTCTCAATCTTTCCAGTCACATAAACTCAGGAATTCTCTAACATGTTCTTGTAAAAGATATTCCCAGCTTAGGGAAATAAATGAAATTTTATGAGTGCACTTCATTAAATGTCATCTTTAGTTCCCCCTCTATTCAGATCTATTAACTCTTCCAATATCTGCATTGTCATAATGCATTAATGAAATCACTGGATATCACAACAAATATCAATATGTATCATTAATTAAGAAATTGAGGAGCCCCTACTGTTCTGTAATTCTTTTGTAATCACTTTTGGTGACTGTTCCTGCTCAATGTTGACTTCAGAATTGGACTCACTTTTAGAATAAATAATGAGACACAATTAAGATACTATTTTAGGAAACAAATAGCTTTCTGAACTATTGCTTTCTGAACTATTTCTGAATTGTTGCTTTGAACATAACCAGTTATAGGATGATTCATGTCCTTCCTTGTTTTGCTATCTATCTGAAGAGTTCACTGACTTTTAACAGAAGGTGTTTTTCTTAGCCCTAATTCACATACTTTTATAAGCATATAAACATTGGATTATGCAGAGTGATTTTAGCACTCTATGCCTCCTTTGCCTGTCATAGCTCCTGCTTCCTTTCAGTTCTTACTCTTTTTAGAGTTGTGAATGAGACATAGCAGGGGCAGTAACCCAGCACTAACCAAACCATTGCTGCAATTCTCTTTCTAGCAGCTCAGATGCTGCTGCTCATTAGTACTGAATCAGCCATGGTGTACATTGTGTGATTACTGGGGGTTCATGTGTGATAACAGACATGTGAACAGCCCTGTTTCATACTGTCTCTAGGCACCAGGTCATTTTTATCCTGTCACAAGGACTCTACTATTTGTTAATGTTATCAGCGTGAGTTTTTTAAAAGGAGTAAAATCCCAGTAAAGTACCTGAATAAAAAAGAGCATGGGCAATGTGTGAATGAGATCTGTGCCTTGATACACATCACCTGAGACTTGATGTTTTTCAATTTAATTCCCAGTTCTACCATTCATATGTCTGTGAGTACTATGGGAAACACAGAAGCTGTGAAATAGTGCATGCTCATCTGGTTTTCAGAAAATCTGGGCTTAATTCTAGGTTCTGTTACAAATTCTGTGTTATCTCAGCTGATCATTCCATGTCTCCTATGTTCTGTTTCCTTATCTCTAAAGTGGAAAAAGAAACATTTTCTCCAAAGGTGACTTTCATATTTTTATTTTAAAAATGAGACTAAATCAATGGATATGCAACACTAACTGTAATTCTGAGATAGTGTCAGCTGCATATTCAAAGATAGAAAATAGTTCAGACAATCATGTTGGAAAGAAGAGCTAAATTGAGCTTTTTAGGATCATTAACCAGAATGCAAAGTACATCCACTAGTACTTCAGAGCTGTTTGCATCAAACCCTGAGAAATTACTTGTATGCCAAACATGTAGCAATGCCAACAGATCAGAATTCTCTGCTAACTTCTGTTGCTATTAGCTCTTTATACCCACTTTGTGCAGGTACAAATGCACAAATTCAAAGTAGTGGCAGCTAGTAATCTAGTATGAGGGACTAATCTCAGTGTGGCTCCTTCCTAGAGAACACATTTGATATAAATTTCTGCTGATTCTGTTGGAAATTCCGCTACCATAATCTCATAAATTTGACTCTAGGGTCCTCCTCTTACACTATCTTTTTCCTTCTAACTGTTCAAAACAGAGCCTTTAGCAAAAGCATATTTTTTATTCTTTATCTGCTTTTCAGCATGTTTCCTTTATTGTTGTAACCGACATTAAGTTTATAGAAAATATCCTCCTATTCTTCTTTAATCAGAACTCTGCCAAGTC
The DNA here is from genome assembly GCA_013399945.1 of Ploceus nigricollis. Taxonomy (NCBI): domain Eukaryota; kingdom Metazoa; phylum Chordata; class Aves; order Passeriformes; family Ploceidae; genus Ploceus; species Ploceus nigricollis. The sequence goes on along the minus strand of VXBC01009476.1, from coordinate 27,837 downwards.
TCGCTTTAACCAAAATGTGATCTTTCTCTTTCTAGTGGAATTGAAAATAAAACTTACTTCTTTTATCCCACTTTTATTCTTAGCCTCTTTTAACAGAAAGAACTCCCTATGGGAGTCTTTATTTTCTACTGCCTATTCAAATGTTGTCTCAGAGTTACAAATACTGAGGCTTATGCATGTTCAGTCATTTTCTGTAGAATAACAGCTTGGGTTTTAACATCTTTTACTTCTATGTTTACTCGATATTTCAGGAGTATTTTACAGAACATGTAGCTATAGTTTTCCAAGATTTCCATCCCATAAAATTGTGGAACCATTGTCAGGTTGAAGACTGACTGCTGAACTTTGTTCCACTCTGAACATCCTTATCATTACCTGAATGTTTTAAATTTTGAGCAGCACACAATGTTAAAACAGTAGTGGAATTCAGTGTTGCATCAACTATTAATTATGCCTTTGTAAAATTCAAATTTTTCATAAACATTAGAATTGTACAGGCTGCTTTTAGTTTAAAATCCTTGTATTCAGCTAGTCAGCTATTTTTATTTTACAACAGCAAGATGTCACGGGGAAAAATGCAGATGAACGCGAGATGGGAAGAGATGATGTTGACTCCAGTTCAGAAGGCTAAATGGTTTCTTTATTATAACTGTATTACAATACATTAATATATTATTTAAAGAGGAGATACCAAAACTACATCCTAACTTCAAACTACCATATCTAACTACTCACTGTAACTTCACTCGTGACTCTCTTCCCAGAGAGAGTCCAGACACAGGTGCATTCCATTGGCCATCAGGGCCAAACAATTCTCACCAGTATCCAATAAACCAATGATTCCAGGTAAACAATTCTCCAATGCATTCCACATGGAAAAAACAAGGGACAGAAATAGAAATTGTTTTCTTTTCCTTCCCTCTCTGCTCCTCTATGAAAATTTCCCGAGGGAGCAGAATATGTGGGTACTACAGCAAGATGGGAGCAAATCCTCTTCTGACTAATCAAATTGTCCTCCTATTCTGAAGTACAGTTTAATTAAGCAATATTTAAGTAAAGGATAAATACAGAGAACATATTTATGCTAGAATTCAGATATATGATTAGGAGTACTGAGCTAAGTGATAAGCACCAATGCTATTGAAATATCTTGCAAATGCATACCATAGTCACTCACAATGACACTTCACATGAACTTCATAAGCATTTCGAGCTGTTTAAGTTCTGCATTTGATAGTGGAAAATAACAAAGGAAGGAAAATTCAGTCTTTCCACAGACAGCACAGTGCAGCAAGTTATATTTGAAGGGTGAAGGAACCAAATTGGAGCCTGCTCTGTGGTACAGGGAGGCAAAGCCAGACCAAGCACAAACATAAACATTTTTTCCCTCCAAAAATCACTCTATAATTAGAGTTATTTTTCAGTTGGACAGACACAAAGTTCTAGTATTTTTTAATATTATATTTATATTTATTTTGTACTTTCTGTCTCACCTTGGAAAGAAATTCCACTGTAAAATGCACTAATTCTTTTTTTTTAGTAATTCAAACATCCTAGCAACTGTCTTAATCCTTTCATAATGTGATGAGCCTTCCTTAATGGTTGAATTCAGAAAAGAGTTCTACCTCTTCAATTTTCTATTTAATTTTCCAGATTAACCTTTTATTTAGCTGAGTTAATAAACCTTTTAACTGAGCTAATTCATTATATGGTATTTACAAAATCACTTCAGATTTCTGAAATGCCTTTCATTTCCAAAAATCTGCTCTTTACATGTTCTTACAGAGCCAAAAATACTAGGAAAGTAGTGGTTTAAATTACATGTGCTGTGCATTGCAATGCTTTTGATTGTCATACTCCAGCTCAACCTGGTGAAAAGGTTTTTTCATACAGACTTTGCCCCTTTTCTTCCCAATAATTTTCCATTATGTTTCTAGCTTTTACACGTTAAACCTTGATGAATTTTCTATATTCAGGTTATCTCATTTATTATTATTATTATTATTATTATTATTATTATTATTATTATTATTATTAATTTTCTGTATTCAGGTTATCTCATTTATTATTATTATTATTATTGTCATCATCATCATCATCACCATCATCATCATTAATCCTCACTGAACTCTCTTTAAGAAAAGGAGCAAAGTATTTCATGTCCTGCACTGAGTGGACACTTCTTGTCATTCAAATAATCTCTGCCAAATATAGGTAAATGCATTTGGTAAATAGGAAGGCATCTTCAACTCCTTTCTGTCTACATACAGTTCACTGAATGGATTCTGACAGCTTTCTTGTTACTCAGACTGAGCTGCATTAGTTGTGCCAGTAGTTGAGCTGCATTAGTCGCTATATGTTTAGAGACATTCATTTTCCCTTTCCCCCCTGAACCAGTACTCCAGAGTTCCACACAAATCCTGAAATTCTTTGCATTTCATAAATGTCCCTATTTTCATTTCCTAGAATATCTTTATTATTGCTTTCCTAGGAGCTGAGCTCAGTCATCACTTGAAAATGAAGTTGTTATAAAATAGCTGTGTTGACAGATGGCATAAACAGCACAGCAAATCAAATCTGTTCCAATGTTTTAATGGCAACAGGGAATTATCACCATGCCACTAAATTAAGGTCTTAAAAATGCAGTCAGTAAAGTGGGTGCTGCACTGAAATGACAGTTTCCAGAACTCTAACTCAACAAGGCGCCAACAATAGTAGCTTCTATGGCTGACATGAAGTGATATATGCCTGAAAGGAAGTTCACAAACAGGTTTTCCAGGAGACTATCTCGTCCCTGATAAAGCTGCTTTCTGATAATATTGTTTGGACTCACTATGCATCAGTGGAAAACGTTAAATAAGCAGTGCCCAGGGCTTAATGTACTTTTTTTAAGAAAGAGTCTTCTCAAGACTGCCTCACATGTTTGAAAGAGCCATTCCAAGTCCTTGAATGTTACATTCAATTTTTGGTGGTTGGTTAATTCCTGGTGACAAAAAATTAACCCCAGAAATGTTACTCACCCCTGTAATTCATTAGTTTGTAAGAAAAGACTTAAGAACTGTAAGTGAGTGCACCTGGGATACATTTTTATTCCTTTAATCTTTGGAGCCTTAAATTTAACACTATTTAGATATAAGATAAAATCTAGGTTTGTTTAATCCTTACTAGCTCTAAGTACACTGGGTTGAATTAGCATAGATATGCAACAGCAGTAACTGCCTCAAGTGGAGGAATTTATGGAGTGGCTTGATTTCATGTCTAAATAGTTGGCTTGGTTTTCTGATGTACGGAATATCCTCAAAACCATTTGAGCCAGAGCAGTATGAATAAAATGTAATGGATTTATGAGTTTTCAGTACATCTGAAAAATCAGTCCAGTCCTGCTTAGAGAACGGCACAGAAGTTGCTAATGAAGATCCTCAAATTTTAAAGAAATGTAGGGGAGGCTGAATAAAAAATGTTCTATTCATACCTGGAATATCATGTCATCATTTCTTTCTGCTTAGTAAAGTTTTACTTGTTCTTTCAAACATTCACAGAGACAGAACACCACAGAGATGGAGAAGCAGCACTGAGCTCCCAACATAGCACTGATTCACTCACGCTTCAGCAAGAAAGCACTTTTTGAGTGGTCTTTATTTATAGAATGATTTGGGTTGGAAGGGACCTTTAAAGATTATTCTGTGCAGCCCCACTGATGTAGGTAGGAACATCTTGCAGTAGATGCAAGGTTGCACAAAGCCCCATCCAACCAGACCTTGAATGCTTCCAACGATGGGACATTCACAATTCCTCTTGACAGTCTATGCTAGTGACTTACCAGCATCTGTGAAGTACTTCTTCCTTATATCCAATATTAGTCTATTCTCTTTCAATTTAAAATCATTTACCCATGTTCTGTCACTACAGGCTTTGATAAAAGGTCTCTCTCCATCTTTTTTATAAGCTCCCTTTAAGTGTGGAAAGCCTGTATAGGGTTTTCCTGGAGCCTTCTCTTCTCCAGGCTGAACAACCCCAATTCTATCAGCCTGTCTTCATAAGAGAGGTGCTCCAACCCTGTGATCAACTTTGTGACTCTCCTCTGAACTGCTCCAGCACGTCAATGTCCTTCCTATGTTAGAGGCTTTATGCATTGGGAAGGAGATATAATAAATTTATTTCTCTGAAAAACATTTCTGGTTTGAACATTTCTCTCTTAACAGCAATGGGTTTTTGGAGAAGCCAGTTGCTATAGAGTGTGTGAAAATTGGCATTTTTTAGTGTTGGGATATTTCGTTTAGTAATATTGCAAATACCACACTAAATGTGGTATGCAATGCAGGTGTAACAAGAGAATGAACATTTTTCTCAAAATCTTTTCTCAAAGACATGGTAGATTCTGCTCAGAATAATTATATGGAGATTTTTCTTACCCCAAGTGTGTTGTTAACATTGTTTACATCTTCTTGTAACATCCTCTCCTACTATAAAAATAATTATGGTGTTCCATTATTCCAAACGAACTGTTCCCTTGCTTGAAGTAGGTAGTACTTGACATGTCTTGTTATCTTTCAATTCTTTGTAAACAAAAAAAAGACCCTCAAATACAGCTAATCATAACAGTGGCATTATTTGCTTGCCTAGTCTTATTAAATGACAGCAAAAAGTTGGTTTTTATACATTCAGGTAAGTTATGACCGTGGGTGCCAAATGACATCACCCTACCTCATAACAAAATACTGCAGGAAATGAATGCAGAAACCAGAAACAAACCCTCCAAAATAAAAAACATCCTAGCTGGCAAGAATCTCCTTCAAAGCTGAACATCGTGGTTTAGTTATTTGCTTGCCATTTTAATAATGCTTTCTGTTTGTGATGCTACCTGTTGTCTAGGAAACACAAACTTACTCTACAATCACTGATAATACTCTTGAGACATGAGGATTTCCAGGGGAATCATTACATTAAAGTGTTACAAGTTTCTTAAAAATTTGTTACATACAGCAAAAGAGAAGGGATATTGAAAACAGGTTATTAAACTCACCTGATTTGATAAGAAATATGCGTGCAATATAAGTTTTCTGCATCTAGAGAGGAGGTAGAAGCAGCTGTACAGTGTTCTCTATTTGTCATGGAGAGTGTTCAGAGGAGCTGTGAACATTGAGCAAATGGCAATATGTGCATCTTGATGTCTCTGAGCACTTTGCCTGATAAACCCAGTGACTGGTTTACTGCATCCTTTGTGGGATTAAATTTTCCTGGCTAAGTGAACAATAATAATTTAACTAATTTACATCTATATGGTTGACATCAAACTTAAAAATGGGTCAGTGACATCTTAAGAATAATTATCCAGTGGTAGGGACATAGTCCTATTTAAAATTATAAATAAATTTTAAAAACTAAAATAAATTCTCATTCATTGAAACACCTTTCACTGAAGTGGATTAAAGGAGTGACTCAAATTGTAAGCAAAAGCATCTTGAATAAAAGTGATGCCATATAAAACATATGGATTTTAAATCACATCATTTACTAATTTCTTTCTGTCACTCTGTTCTGTTCCTCTCCCTTCCTTTATTCTTTTTTTGCCTCCTACTTCTGTCTGGACAACTTCTATCTATTTCACCACTTAAAGATGCTCCAGTGGATTTGATCGTCACCGGCAAGATTGGGTAGACAGCGGCTGCCCTGAAGAGGTATGTGAGTAGTTTACATCCTCAGCCCATCAGTGGCAATTTATATAGTTATGATGTTTTTGTTTAAATTATTCAGATCATAAAGCATGGTTTCAAGGCCAAAGACATACTATATTTGTCATTCAGGGGAAATCCCATAAGGCATAACAAAGAAGAACAATCTGAGCAGTTTCACTCCCCATTTGAGGGAATAAAATGGACAAAAATTAAAATTTTATCTTTGGGAAACTAATTAAACAAAACCCCAAAAAACAGAAAGCCTCCTCCAAAACAGTGTCCCTGTGCTGATTTTCTTTTAGATCTCTGACTTTTGCCAGAAAAGGGGAAGAAACTGTGATGTTCTTTATTTCAGAAAACCCTTTGCAAGAGTAGCCTCAAGTGAAAAACAGACATTGCATTTTGATTATGAAATTTGGCCAAAACATTTAGTAAAGAAGATATTACACAGATGAATTCAAAGAGATAAAATAAAAATAGTGATTGAAATAAAGATTTAAAAGCCCTCACATAACTAGCCTGCGTGGCATTTTGATTTCTTTTCATGGAGATGCAGTGAGAGGATGAAAGTGATATCTGACTGTGGTAGTGGTGGGCCGTCAAACAGGGACCATAACTCTCCTCTGAAAGTTATCTGGGGTACTCCTAGACCAGAAAAGTTCATTTTTAATAAACAGTTATAAAGATGATGATGATACTGATGATGATGATGATTGATGATTGATGATGACTTTTCAGTTTTAAAATGCCCTTTACAAGCATTTTAAGTTTGAGGTTTGGGATTTTTTTTCGGGTTTTTTTTTTTCCGTGTTGGGATTGTGGTAATAGGAACAAATTAATTTATGGCACTTTTAATCTTCTGGGGGCCATAAAAAAAAGCAGTTATTTTTCCATTTTTGCTGAACAGGCTAAATATCCTCATGAGTTTCAGCAACATAGGCCTTCTGAAATGTCAGGTGAAACCCAGGGCAAAACATAGCCTCAGGTATCTAGTGAGAAAAGCACATTCTGTGTTATTTTCAGTAGAAGCAAAGAGAAGAAATGCTATAAATCCGTATTCATGGAAGAATTTTTTTTTTTGGTAACTGTAATTGCAAGATAAATGCAACCTACATACTGCCTTATTACATGGCCTTGAAACTTCAGTTTTGCTGTTTGTCACCAGCTAATTTGAAAGCAAAATTTCTGAGATATTTATTGTCTGTGGAGGGCAACCTTTTCAAGAACATAAGATAAAAGTTACTGGGAGCATGTGTTATTATTGTGCACAACTCTTGTATGCTTTAATCCAGACTATAATTAGCTAGGACTCAATTGTGCTTGCAAATTGAGATATCAAAAAACTTTTCTCTGCAGGACATTAACATTACTTTCTGCTTCTCCTTTATTGTTTCAGTCCAGCATGTGCTCCAAGGTTTAGTGCATGATCTGAGAGGAAATTATCGATACACTAAGTGTATCTGAGAAATTAATAGTTTAATTTGCACAGTTTTGGGCTACTTGGTGGCAGTTCACTGTACAGCTTTTAGGCTTTGTGGAGCAGAAGCAACAGCTTGCTTGGCATCTTCCAGAATTATGCCTGAGCTGACTGCTGGAGTTCCAGGAAGGATCAATAATTAGCACACAATGGTTAGTTTTAGATGGTTCACTCAAGAGGATAAATAATGAGGACTCTCATAGTAAGGTTTCTTTATTTTTAATATAGATTTTGAGCTAAATTTTGACTAAATTACATCAGTGAAATTAACAGTATTTTTAAAGAAAAATACAAAGAAATTTAAAGAATGGTTATCCTGCAGATACTGGTACATTTCTGTAATGTAATAAACAGTTTTGAATAAAAAAAAGAATTATAAAATATCTGTGAATATTAAAAGAAAGACAATGCCCACTGGGTTTTGACAGCCAGATCTCTATAAAATGAAATAAATGTTTGCATGACTCCACTTCCAATTAAAATGAATGGATACAGCAGGAGTTAGATGCAGTTCCTATATTTGCTGAAAGATAATTGATGTATTTTCCTGCAAAACTGTGTGAACCATAAAAGAAATTATTGATTGCATCTTCAGAATTTTAAAAATGTCCAGAACTTGGGAGAAAAAAAAAGAGCAAACAGACTCTATATTTGTTTCAAAATATTTGCCCATGCAAATAAATATTAAATTATCATATGATGGTGACTTTTATTTATAGTGTGCTCATATATTATAATAATTTTATTATTTTATTGCTTATATTTTATAAGTTATTTTATATATGCATATATATATTTATGTTTTAATATATACAAATAATACATTACATTTTAATATTATGTTGGATTAATAGGCATATAGCAAATGGATTGATTTATTGTAGTAAATAAATATTATATAGGCTGAATACATACACACATTTTACACATCTATGTGTGTTCTCTTGTGATAATTACATGTAAAGCCTAATTAAATGCCCCAGTTAACTACACATTGTTCACTATGAAGAGCTAGTATTTAATTCCCACATATCTTTTTTAATATGTTTTATGTCACCTGGATTGATGGCAGTGAGCTTTCATAATAGAAGAGTGAAAATCTGAATTATAAACTTAGATGTTAAACTCTGATCAAGTGAAATAACAAGTTTGATGATCTGGGGTGACCTTGTAATTAACAATTAAGAGTTGTAAATTTTGCAGATAAATGAAAAAATATATGTTGCTGAATGCTGCATAGAGACCTGAAAGGGGAAAAGGAAAAAAAAAACTAAAAGAAAAAGCGTTTGAAATTTCTTTATCTAGAGTGTCTATTTTCACTCTTTTCATCGCAGCAACTTTTCTGTGATTAAATTCTTCATTCCTGACAGTTTCCACTGAGAATTAATTTTCTCTTTCTTGTTTCTGTTGTTTCCCAACAGTCAAAGGATAAGATTTGTGAGAGGAACATAGACACAACTGAAACACCTCTGTACTCCACCACCACCCTCCTGCCAACCACCACAAGGTTCAGAGTTTTAACAACCACCAGAGGATCCACCACTTCCCACCTTCCGACCAGCCTGCCCACAGAAGGTGACATGTATACAGTGCATTTTTACACTTGAATAAAAGCAATTTACAACTCAGAAAGAAATTTATTTCCCTTAAGTATGTGTTGATGACAACCTTTTCCCCCTGGGGCAGCAGAAGGAGATGGGAATTGCATTCAAGGCTCTTGCTTTTAAATTATTCCCTCCTGCACTAGTAAGGTGAAAAGAGGATGAAGGCTCGAGGAGAGGATACTGATGGAGAAGCAAGGACAAGTTAGGAAGACTTCATGAAAACTTGAAGTTACAGTGACTTTTTCATGTTCCTTTACATTCAGGCAGTAGTCCAAAACCTGCTGATATGGTAGTAGTAAATGTCCCCGCTAAATCTAGAAGAAATTCCCATCACAGACTTAGTGAGTTAGTAATTCTTTTATGGATTCTATTTAGACAGGTGAAAATTATAGATAATCCAAAATAAAAACCTTTTTGAAATATGCTTGTTTACCTGTTTTCAGTCAGTTGACACTGTTCTTTTCATGTAGTGCTCACTGTTGTGAAATAGTTTCTCTAGGCTTCTGAACTGAATTAACTGGCTAAGTAAGGGTGGGTCAGTTCTCATCCTCTTACCAATGGCTGCTTAAACCATACCTTTTTGAGCTTGGGATATCCTGCTTTCCTGCTTTTGGAGGAAATTCATCTGGGCAAGAAAGCTAAATCAGATTAATCAAAGAACATCTATAAAAAGTGTGTGTGTGTTTTTGTTGAAATTGTATGTTAACACAAGAAAAAGTACTAGGTACAAATTTTCCAAGTAGCCTGTGACAGGAAAATCTGAGCTGAAGGCATTTCAAAGTGGGAATCTACTGATAAGAAAGGCTGGTAAGTTTAAAGCAATAAAAGTTTAGAAACTGTCAGTGCAGCATTTGGATTGCATTAAAAGGAATATTGTCTGGCATTCTGTTCATTAAAATTCATAAGAAAAAGAGGAATATGGAAGTAAATAGGGTTTAGTATTAGTAGACTTTTCCAAGATTCTTCAAAAAGAAACTAAGTCATTGTCTTATTTTATTGACATATGTTGGTTCATATAGTCCTTAATATGATCAAATGCTCAAGCTCTGTGTGAACATGTAATATATATTAATTACTTATAAATATTATGAGACAGACTCTCATACCCTTATTTGCTAGTGTTTTGAATACTCCTGAATGCTTTGGCACTCACATAAATTATTTCCTTTTTTTTTAGTGGTAAGAAAGTGTAGTGCTCAGTGTAAGAAAAACCACAATCTAGTTCTCATTGAGTTGAGGACCAAATAATTTTCTTGTTGTAGAATGTTTTTATCATTAGAAATTTATTGTTAAAGTGATTCATGACCTAGAAAAATGCTTTTTCCTTCAACTAACTTTGAATTTTCTTTATAGATGACACCAAGATAGCACTGCACCTAAAAGATAATGGAGGTAAGAGATTTTTTTTGTCTGTAAATAGTGTCAGTATTTTATCAAATTATACTCTACTGAACTTTATTAATCCAAATCTGATTGTAGAAATAGTTTTTACCAGACTCTCAAGGGACTCCAGCATCCCACATCTGTGTGGAAGATAAGTAGGGCAAATAAGCTTAGGAACTGCATAGGAAACTAAGTATTTACAATTCTCTTTAGCATTCTATAATTAAAGAGCTTATTCAATTATGGCCATATTAAGTACATTTTAATTGTATTTATAGAGTTATTGACTAGTAATGCAGTATTAATAGAGGTATTGACTATAATAATGCAGTTTTATTTAACTGTTTTAAGAGAGTATATGGTGCTAGTTCTAAATAATAATATTGTGCTATAAAGTCATTCATAGTAGTGAATCATTACATGACATTTTGTTAAATAAGCATACCCATTTTATATCTATGTCTGTATGAGCAGAGATCTTTTTTTTTGTCCATGCACATTCTCCATGCACATTCCCTGTATAAGTTAATAAGATCACCTTGCCATAAAGGCTCCTGTTAAATGAGGCTCTGCAGGGGACTACTTTTGTCATCTTCTTTGTGAGTTCAAGGACTGAGACCTGAGGTTTTTCCTTCTCCCTTTGAAGTGGATGAGAATTTCCCTGCTAGAGTAGGACTGAGTTGTTAGACGTCGCCTGCGCCCGTGTTCATTGCCAAAGGAGGGCTAGCTGAGCTGAAAAGGAAGATTTGGGTTCATTTCTGAAGGCTTCAGAATGGTCTATCAAAGCAGAGGAAGATTTGCTGAGCAAATTTAAATAAATCACATTTCCACTGATATTAAGGGGAATATGATTGGCTCTGACTGCCTTTCCAATCAAGGAGCATGAAGTTTCTCTCATGGGTCAAGGGAACAGGTAGCCAAGTGTGGCAACAGGCACAGGCAGGGCACAGCGTGAGTCCAGCAGCTCAGGGAAGCAACAGGGGTCAACCCTGGTCTAGTGACCATCAGCTGAGTCTGCAGCAATGAGGCAGATCCAGGGACAAGGCAGGAAGCCAGGCTGGCAAAGAAGGGAGCAGCAGCGCAGCAAAGTGGCACAGTTGCCAACAGACAGCTCAGGAAAGGGCCAGAGGAAGCATCCTCCCATCAGTGGTCCTAGAGAAGGTGAGATGATGAACCATGTCTGCACAGGAATTCTGCAACAGCAAAAGGATAAACAGCTCCAAGGCCCATCCAAGGAGGCACATTCCATGGACAGGACTGTCTTCAGTGTTGCTCCAGGATACAAGATCAGAGATGGGATTGAATATAGGTTCGTCGACAGCATAGCTTAGGTTTGGACCTGAGCTTACATGGGGACCCCAATATCATGGGCAGAGGTCCCACAAACAGCAGTCCAGAACAGCTGCGATATTGCAGTTTCTCAGGACCCTCACAGAGAATTATTCTAGTTTTGAAAAAACACAGAGTGCAGATGCCGCTTGGTTTGTTGGTCTCTTTTCCTGTCATTTGTTTTTCAGTCATATTCAGCCATTATTTTCTCCTTCACTCAAACTAGAGATCTGTTCACTGCATGGTGGGCAGTTGTCATCCTCTTCCTTGCCTCTGTCATTTTGCTGTCACCAACCACAGCATGGCTGGTCACATGCTGTATTGGGCATTAAATTGTTCGTTTTTGGCAGTGCTGTTTTTTGACATTGCTTTGATGCATAAGTGATCTCTTGGAATAAAGTGATCCGTAAACTCAATGTGGTACTTTTAAGTATTTTGTCTATGGAAATGTCCCTGAAACTTTCTCTCTCTCTCTTGAAATCAAATTGCTTCTAATTTTATTGTAAAAAGTGCTTCAGTGCTCTTAGAGGTCAATAGTCAGCACTTCATTCTCCTGTTCCACGTCTGCTTTGAACTGGAGATGTATTCCTGGCTGAAAAGTGCCCACACTTTGCCCTGTGAGCCAACGCTCCATGGCAGGAGACTGACCCAGAAACAGCTGACCCAGACAGCTCTCCATCATGAGCATCTCATACACAGCTCAAAACTGTATGCTGTTATATAAAAAATTATTCCAAAAGTGGGGTTTGGAAAACACATCCATGTTTCTTTCAGTTTGGGAATTGCAGCAGGATTGTTTTCTCACTTGTTTATTCTGTGCCCAAGATCTGTAAAGGAAAACTATGTAAAAGTGTTGAATCCTACAGCAAATTATAGATTGCTGTGGCCTACTTGGTAGGTGAGGTGTAGGGTTTGATGCATTGGTTATATATAGAAAGTTCATTTCCACAGAGAAAGCTGCTGCAGTTTAGGAGGACAGACCAACACCTGATGCAATTATTCATTTTCCCTGAGCTTTCCTTTTATTCTTGAAATTTAAAAAAAAATAAAATTACTTCAAACAACACAAGAGCAAAGCAACACTCCAAGTTTTCTCATTCACACAGTAAACGTATCTTTTAATCTGAGAAGTTCTTTTTGATGAATCTTCAATTATGCATTGAATTTTCTAGTGTCCCCTAGATTAGACTCAGATAAAACCTCTGTAGCCGCAGGCACATTCTTTGATTCTCTGTGGTTTGTCAGCCTTTCATAAAGAGTAGATTATTCCAGGTCATGAATACAGGGTCTTTACTTTCTCACACTAAATTCTTTAAAACTCTAATGAAAGGGAACCCTTTATCATGGAAAACCAAAGCTATATTGGATCAATGATTGCCTATAGTTTGATGTGTCCTTGGGTGATGGCAGTCAATATCTGGTTAGGTAGATCAAAAGGATTCCATAGAAATTCTACATCTCACCTCTGTCTATTTGAAACCAAATATTATAAATTTATAAATTGTTATAAATTTAATTTTTTTATTCTGGTCATACTGCTTTGACCTTTTAATTATGTGAGAAAATCTTTTGCAACTCTACTGTAATCCACCCACAGTTTTGTGGCATATCTTAATGTACATATCAGATTTGCTTGGATTTGTTTCTTCTGCCTGCCCTCTTTCTTTACAGACATGACAGATGCCTATTACATACATGCCTAGACAATTTTAAAATACAGGTGGCATGCCATCACAATTTTTGTTATCTTGGTTCTCCTTAAGATGACAAGCATTTTATAAATTCTAAGAGACATCCAGCACTAAAAATGTGCAATATTTTTGTTATTAATTTCAGATTCAGTTGTTTTTTCATTTTCTTAAAATTTAACACAACTGACTAAACAGTTTAAAAGCCTATTTTTTCTTAAAAACTGTGAGCAATTGGCCATGGCTATCCTGTAATGCAATATTTTCTCGTTGAGAACTCTCTGGTGAATGATTTAGATGATTGGCCATCACATCTAGACATTTTCTTTGACCTTTTTAGACACTTTGTTGTGATGATTAGATTGCTATGAGTCCCCTACAGTCCTTCAGCTTTAAAACTTGTAAGAGAAGTCTATGACTTTTGGACAGCAGGTATCAGGCAAATGCTACACTTTTCATTCATCAAGATGTACAGAAATTTCTGTCTCAAAAAAATGAAAGCTGTGGGAAAAGAAAAAAAAAAGAAAAAAAAAAACCACCAAATAAACCGTTTGAGGAAAAAAACGATTTTATTTATTTGTTAACAAGTTCATCCTGACATATGTAGTTCTAGGAAATGTCAGTATCATGTTTTTTTCACTCTCATCTGGACATTTTCAAAGATGGTCCAGATACAACTAACAGGATTGTACTAACAGGATTAACACTTGTGCTACAGAGAGATTAATTTGATTTTGAGAGATTAGGAAACTCAGTTAGAAATTACCAAAATGTAGACAAAGTTTTTGAAAAAGAGTACTTTTATATACTTTATATACAGTGATAAACTTACCCAAGACTATTTTTTCCAATTGTGTCTTATGTCTGGAAACTAGCTTCCATAAGTCATCTGTCTTCCTAATTCCAATTATAGAGAAAATGTAGTCCTTTTTTTCTTGGGTACCCTGAACTCCAGCTCCAAGACATAAAACACCAGCTAATACCTGATAAGAGTCATATAACTTTTTTTTTTCTGATATGTTAAATTGCTAAATGATTCAGAAAATTAGATATATTTCACCAAAGAAATAAGCAGCCTTTCAGGCAAAACAAATATTTTTGTCATAGAGGAAGTTATTATGACCACACAGTCCAAAACCAAGTGACTCAGCTTAATAAGTCACTATGAATTAGCTGAGTCTTCCCCAATTTTAAAGTAAAACACAATAAATTAAAAAATTATAAACATAACCTTTGTGTGGGCTTAAAACTCTTTTAAAGTGGACTTCATATAAGATAAGATTGACAAGATATAGCTTTTTTTTACTGCAAGAACTTAGCCTATCCACAGGAAATGACATTCCAGAGGCTTCATCTCATCTGGTGTTAGCCAGGAATCCACAAGCTGTTCTTTTAGGCCTTTCTCCTAGCCAATGGCAAGCAGTAGGCAAGAGAAAGTAATTAAATGTCATGCTAAAAGGAGTGCTCAGGCTGGAATATGTTACTATATGGGGTGCCTAACTCTACTAGCTCCAGAGTAAAATCTAAATTACATACTGAGAGTGGGCATCTTGTACGTACCCAAGGTTTCCTTAAATTAATTCTCTTCTAGTTTGTCCTAGCTCATGAGTTTTGTTTCCATTCCTGTTCAGAAACCTGCAGGCCAAGAGTCAGACCTTTTCTTCCAGTCTTTTCTCATGAAAAAAAAGAGGATTTAAGGTTTATATCACTATTGCAAAAAATCCTGTTAAGATGAGGTAATGGGTTATGTAATTATATGTTTACTTCTGTATGTTCCGCTTACTCAAAAATGCCGGTGTTCCCCAAACATTGCAGGGTTCACACAATTAGTGAAGCAAGGATTTCCCTAAAGGAAACTGGTCATAAAAAGTTTACTTTATCTGTGCTGTGACATGTGCTGTATTTATATAAATAAAATCTTACCAAAGAGCAGTTTTGAAATGATTTCTATTAATAGTCTTGCAAATAGAAGAAAAAAGAGAAAAGTGTCAGACCAGAGTGAAGTGGAATAGGTGGTGATGGATAGAAATGTACTCATAGGATAAAAATATGAAGATAGGTAGATTCAAGAAAAATTAATCACCTTCATTATCAGATAAACCAGAAGGAGCCCTGTAAACACAGGTTATCTGATTTTTTACCTTTTTTCTTTTATCTAGGTAGGGAAAAAATTCCAAAAGGAACAAATAAAATATAACTCAAATAAGTCAGGGATTGTTCCCATATTTGATTTCACACTTCAGTTTATAGGTTAAGAAATGCTGATACATCTCCCCGCTTTACTCTCTATTTCTCTCTGAACTTTTCTAAGCTGTTTCTCCTCCCATTTATCGGCAGCCTCTTCTCAGCTTAAGTTAGAGACAGGTCTTGAGATAAATTAGAAATCTCTCTTGTTGTATTTGGTATGAACAAAGTTGAACTTCAGACCCAACTAATTTCCCTAAATGCTGGTCCCTGCTTTCTGCAAATTCAGCTATAACACTCAGAATAGGAAAGCAGAGCTTTTAGAAAAAGCGTGGGATCTACCATAGTATGTTACTGTATGAAACATGAAATGATGGGCCAAGTGTAATTCAAGTTCTTTCTTCCCAGGAAAACTTGTGATTTAAGGAAAGCCTATACAGCCCTGCTGGGGTTCAGTGTGGTATTACATTCATGTCTGATAGCAGATATCTAATTGAAATTGAGCCAAAGCCAAGAACACAAGCTTGGAAAAGCAACAGCCTCTTATATAAATATTCCCAACTTCCTCATGCATCAGGCACAGGAAGAAATATATCTTACATATTATATGCAGTGGCCAGTGGGCTACATGCATGTTTTCTAAAGCTAGTACAAATGAAAAGTGCTGGACTCATCCATACTGGTTAAAAAAATAGAATATTGCATCAATAATCTTTATTCTTATTGGTGGCATAAATAAACTGTTAATTTCCACTTGTTTCATGGTACTTTGAATTGTACTTAAATGTTTCTTATAACAAGACATTTGTGCCTTTTCCAGAATTTTTGCACCTCCACTTCATCCCAGTTTTGTTGTCATCGTCTTATTACAGATATTATCACAATATATGTAAAAAAACCCCATCAATCCAATCAGCAGACAGTCAATCAAATAATGGCAGAGATTTTCCAAAGTAGTGGCACTGGCATGCAAATAACCCCTAGAAAGAAAATATCACTTTCTCCTTGAGCAGAAAAGGACATTTTTCATCATATTAAATGTTATATATCACATTGGAGAAGCATGATGTTAAAAAACCAGAAGAGCTGCGTGTAGACACTTCAACTTATATTGAAGTTGAGTGTACTAGTTTTGTTTCTCTTTGGTTTTCTAAGACAGATCAAAAATGATGTATGGTATTCTACTCTTACAGTTGTCATTACTTTGTTGTAAAGGCACACAGCTGACTTTGTTAGTCAGACATTTACATTTTGCTGACTTGGTGCCTGATCAAAGAGTTAATGGGAAAACCCCATGTAGCTGAGTGCAGATCATAAGGAGGACTATATGGAAAAAACTGGATAAACTTTTAAGAAAAGCCTGCTTTCCTTAGTGTTATATCATCTGCTCCTGTTGCTGTCACAGTGCTATGGCACACGAAGATCCTGTGGTCTTCTGTCTAACTTCCTACTCTACATGGAGTTAAGCCAGTTTTGCAGTTAGTGGCCTTCTCCAGTCTTCTCTACACTGCTCACTTGTCTTTGACATCGGTGTGCATGGGCCACTGTAAAGAATGGCAAAAATGAAGGTCAGGTGAAGGAAGGCTCATATAGTTGTACATTTTGCATTGAAGTTGAAATATCTGAAGTTGTTCTGTGTCCCAAAGGTGTAGTGGGCACTGTGGTGAGTAACTCTACAAGCATTAGACACAGCATTAGAGAGGAACAGCCTGCTTTACCTTTTTGTCTTGTGTTTGCTTTCACTAGGGTTAAGAGGAGTCAATGGGGTGACAGAATTGAAATTCTTATAAATAGCTAACTGTTTTGTTCACCTGAATTTGAGTCAGCTGCTTTTACAGGCAAATGGTGTGGTCCTTTGTGGTACTTATTGAGCTTTGTGATGACAACTGTTTGATGCTACCAAGTATTGTAATGGCTTACATGGTCTCAACTGGCTCAAACTAAAATTAATACAGATGACAACTGTTGTAGCATTAGGTGATATTTTAGAGCAGAAGAATGAAAGCCCTTAGCTAACATATTTAGAGTACTGTCATCCTATAAACAGAGGGATTTGATTGTAATGCACTCTCATCAATTTACTACACTAAGCAGTTGATCAGTCTTGGAGAGACCTACTGAGTTGCCCTGGGTCCTACAAAAAATTGATAGCAAAGCCAGATACTGAATTCTGATTTTGTGTGTTATAGTTCATAATATTCTCACTCAGAGACCACCTTTCATTTCTTACATGCAATTGAAAATCAATTTTTAAAGCATTAGCTGAGCCATAACTTAATAAATCATCATGAAACCAAGTAAAGCAATGGCTTAACCTCAAAATGTTAACAAATGCTAAGGGATTGAACCCACAAATCAAGAAAATCACACTCCATTACTGTCAATAAGTTGAAAACTCCAGAGTATGCTGTTCCTAAAAGAGGTAGACAGAAAATTTTTATGGGGATTCCCTTCAGTCTCTGGAGAATCCTTCCAACTGCACTTTCCCTTATTGCCTCCCACAGGTCATTAAACATCGTTTCAGGAATCTGTGTTATGTACAGGGAAAAAACTTGTGTGTGAAGAACCACATACCTGCCCCATAAAGCAAGGAGTCTCCTGGTAGATTCACATTCCAGATGTAAATGGAGGCCCAGAAGAGGGGAAAAATCTGGTGGCTCTGTTGAGCTCACTGTACCTGTAAGCCTGTGTGCTCAGCTGTCCTAAACATTATGTCCTCCCTCTTGGCAGAAGCCTATTAACTCAAACCCACAGTCATGCCAACAGGAGTGATACAGTTTCCATGCTAGAAATTATATATGTAATAGGGTGGAGGGCTAGTGAGTGCTCTTGGTCTGTAGTTGCCCCAGAACATGCAGCAAGTGAAAGTTTCTGCTCTTTTGCTGACCAAAAGGGAGAAATGCATTCTTCAGGTAAAAAGAGGGGAGAAAAGAGCCAAGCTTTAGGACTGAGTTATCATCTTCAGGCTGATTGCTGCTACTTAAATCATCTATATCCCAGGCTTTGAGTGTCAGTCAGGAGGGTCAAATAAAGTACTGTGTTTTATCCCTTAATGATTTATGTGCATATAAGTGAGTTTGAATTGGAGGTTCAAATCCAATGGTTTTTTTCCAGATGGTCTTTTACCATCTGATCAAAACGCAAGAGCAAAAAGGAATGCCATGGTTTTTGGAGGGAAAAGCAAAATTTTATTTTCCAAGTCTGCAATGAAATTCTACATTTTTGTCTGTCATTCACCTTTTATTCCACATCACTTTATATGAAGGAAATTTTCTAGCCAGGAAGTACCAGAAGTCCATCTATTTTTCCTCAGTTTTCCTGTAAAATATTTGGTATCTCTCTTCTCACAGACAGAAATAGTAATCTCTGGAAATTAAACTCTTTTGCATTTCATATCATAAGAGATGTAAATGTATCTATCACAATTTTGTTTTCTCATCTATAAAACTATCACAGTAAAAACTTCTTGTAAACTGTAAAATTAGATAATATAAAACAATGTATTTCATTATTTTGCAAACCTCAAGGGTTAATAGGCAGTTATGAGAAAAATAATGTTGGCAATTTACCCTCAATGTGTTTGCAAACAGCAAGTAGTAGTTTGCAAACACTAAAAAGCAGTCTCAGTTTGTAGACACCTTTGTTCTGTTAAAGTCAGCATTGCAGTCCTGTGTGCCATGGCAAAACAAAATTTTCAGTTTTCATTCCTTGAGGTATTTTTGTTTCCCTACTCCAAAAGAAGCTAGCTGGAGACATAATAGTTATTTTACATCAAAGATTTTAAAGTGTTTATGTCTTTCTAATGGAAATAATAGGAACATTTTTATTGTGTTTTCACTTTTATTTTTTTAAACATTCCAGCATCAGAACAGCTATTTCTTGTTTGGATTCTGTGCCTTTATATTAGGGAAAAAAGGCTACTTGCTCTTTCTATCCAGTCATTCAGCACCTAATGAGAAGCAGACTGACCTTGGAGATATTAACAGGCTCCTTCAGCTTAAAAGTTTAATGCATTTAAGAGTTTGAGAAGACATTATAAATACAGAGTGTATTATATGTAACAATTGCTTCTTGAGCATAAGAAAAGGAAAATCTGGGGAAAGTTCCATAGAGAAAACTCGTTTTGGGAAAGGATTGGTCATAAAACAAATAGCCTTCCATGGGTTTAGCCTTGCCTGGAACAACAGACATGCTGTGATAATCTTAGTAAGGTTTCTATACCTGAAAAAGTTTCCAAGCCCTTGTTTTTTTATCTATTTCCCTTGGTGGCTTTTTAAAAGAACTGACAGTTGATTTTGCAGCAAAGAGTATTTTCAGTGTTGACAACACTGTTTATTGTCTCTGTGCAAAGAAAGTGAAATCAATTTCTCATGAGTATTTGAGCCCTGGGGTCAATGGACTGAATTTCCATTATGGAAATTACAAGTTACTTAAACTTGTTGTAATTTAAGGAAAGCATTTCTTTTGTTTCATTATTTTTTTGCATTTGGCATTCTGATCACTGCACTGTTGTCCACACAGTGCTTCACCCTTGACTAGCAGAAATCTGGGCAGGCAGTTGACACCTGTGTTGTTTCAAAGAGACTGTGTTCTAGTTTGCAAAGCTGGATGCTAAAAGCTGAGAAAATATCAGATCAAAAGGGATTAAACTGATGACCTTTATAGAGTGGTTAGGACCTTTGCTGAAGTCTAGCATTTTTAAAATGCAGAATATGAAGTTATGCCTTCAGCCATAACATAGTACCAGTATAAATTGCTCGTTTAGTGCAAATCAGCCTGAAAATGGGTACAAGTGACAAAGTAGTTTTTTATGCACAAATGTGACATTGAAGTAAAGAGTATGAAACTGTCAAAAAGATAATTATGAGACAAGCTATGAATCCTGTGCTCCTTTGAGGGAGCAGTTGCTTCTCAGTAGGGTGACTCAGAACTAACTGTTCACCAGTGGGAATTAACAGTCCAGCCAAGAGGATGTACAATCAAGCAGGCCTTTTCTAATGTCCTTTCAGTTGCTTAATTTCCATTTTTATGGCAATTTGAAATATATGTACAAGTACTAAATATTGTTACAGTGCATGAACAGAAACTAAGACTGGTGTTTCTATACATTCATCTGTTCTCAGATGAAGTGAATATTGATGGCTATGTCAAGCAAAAGATTCTACTGTCTGAAAATAAGAGAAATCTTTTTTTGGGTCACCTTTCTTTCCTGTCTTCTCCATGAATCTTGCATCCTTCTTTATATAGTGCTCTAACTAGCAGGAAATATTTTCATGACCCTTTAAGAGACAATTTTGAAAATTTGAAAAATAGGACTTCCAGATTCTAGCTAATATCTCCTTTCCTTCAATTCAGTATAAAGCATTGCCTGGAAATTTTTACTATATGTACNAAACTCCTATGCATTTGTGTGAACTAAGCTCTAAGAAAGCAAAGTAAATCCCTTCATAGGATTTAGGCAGGGAGAGACCTGGTTCTTGGATCCTGTTCATACATAACTCAAAAGTCATGTCCAAAATCAGTACAATTAAAACTGAAGTTCATGTGTGAACAGATACTGATGACCTTTTAAAAAGAATGATATCTGCAGGATTAGGCTGTACCAGAGTGGGTATCACGCTTGCAATTTTTTATTAAAATCGTGAATGTTTCCCACATACTAGTTTAGCTTCCCAATCTATTGGGATCTTTTTCTTTATCCTCTGATTCTGTTACTCAGTTCCTTACTCCACAAAGTGTCGCGGACTTTATAGGGACAGAATAGAGCAACATTGTGGGGTTTTGACTGTCCTGAATCAAGATGGAGGAAATATGGACAAAAGGGATATGTACATGAATCCCTTCTCTATCCCCAGAGATGCATAACTATTACACGGAGTAATAGTCAGATATATGTCTTGGCTAAGATAATGCATCTTCATTTTCCTTTTCTCCCTTTTGTCCCAGTGGTGCTGTGCAATCTGCTGGGTGACGAACCATGCAGCCTTTCTTAGTCTGGTGAGAAACATGCTGCCATACATGGGTGTATGGGCTGTAACACTCAGATTAACTGTTCCTCTTTCCTTTTATTGCTCCTCATGCAAGACATTTACCACTACCTGTATCAATATGCCTTTCTTCTATATTTTTCCAATTCTCAATTTTAACTTTAGCGTGGAGTGTTCAGCTCCAATCAGATGCATGGCAAAAGACCATGTATATTTATTGCTACTGTTGTTGTTGTTCCTATTAATAACAATAACAGTGATTTGTTTGAAGTGATACTCATAACACATATCTGTCTTCAAAGAACAAATAGAAGGGAGTCCCTGACCTCAGAGAACATAGCACACTAAGACAACCAAGCAAATATTTCAAGGGGATGGCACAGCAAAAAGGATGCTTGCAGATATCAATGATTTTCATTGTAGTCCGCTTGCCAAACAAGCATGGTGAGAGGAAATTTAAAAGTGGACCTGAAAGAAAACTTCTCATAAGCAAGACCAGAGACAGGTGTTGTATGGAGTAATACATGAAAGTGATTAGAAGAATTTCCAGAAAAGCAGAAAGCAGTGGGGATATCACACAAACTCACAGAATATGTGGAGTTGGAAGGGACCCACAAAGACCACAGAGTCCAACACCTGGCCCTGCACTGAACCACCCCCAAGAGTCACACCATGTGCCCAAGGGCATTGTCCAAATGCTTCTTGTATCTGTCAGGCTTGGTGCTGTGACCACCTCCCTGAGGTGCCCAGGAACCCTCTGGGTGAAGAACATTTAGGAGAATGATGGAAGTTTGTGAAGTCAGATTACCAGAGCTCTACTGGTGTTTCTTAAACCTAGGATTTCTGAAAGGCTCTTTTGCCTGCAGAAGTGGGCAGAACAGCAATTCTTGTATGCAAGAGTATGATGCAGAACAACCAGTTCTACAGGTGTTGGTTGATATATTGAGAAACTTTTCCCCCAGAGGTTACGCTGTTGTTGAAAGACTTTCAGTCACTTATTTTGGAAGCACTGCTATAAGTTGCTTGTGACACAGACAACCCTCTTTTATCCTGACAGGAGCATAGCATGAGTGGCTTCTTGGTATCAAGTTTAGTAAATGAATGTAATACTTTGGTATGATGAGTGTTCGATTCAGACCAAGAGCAAAATATTGCAGGATATTTGCATCCATCTGTTGCACTTTTGGCTGTCTGATTCAGTTGCAAAGAGCAGTTCCAAACTCTTCTACAAGCTAATGAATAAGGCTTTCAGAATGTGTTTAATACCTAGACGTCACAAGGGTTTGTGGCATGTCTCAGCTGGAATATTCAAAGAAAAATAAAATGTTCAAAATGTATTCAATTAGTACTTTTTTCTCTGTGGGACAATTGCAATAATTTTATAAGAAAATCAAAGCAAAATTTATTATAAAGGCAATTAGGAACTTCAGACTGTCCATTTTAAGTTCAAAAGAAAAGACGTTAATATCATTTATTGAATTAGAATCAGTAAAACATTTGAAAGTCTCTTCATTAAGATTATGAGAGTACCCTGTGGTGGAAAAGAGACATCTAATATTTTTTTCCAACTTGGGCTGTAGAAAATGAGGTACATGTAACACAGAGAAAGCAAATGCTCAGTTGCCATCTGTGTAATGGAATGGGTAAGGCATAAGTTACTGTGCTAAGAAGTGTGCTCTTTGTGCAGCTTCAACGGACGACAGCGCGGCGGAGAAGAAAGGTGGAACGCTTCATGCCGGCTTAATTGTCGGCATTCTAGTCCTGGTCCTCGTTGTGGCTGCAGCCATCCTCGTGACCGTCTACATGTATCATCATCCAACGTCAGCAGCTAGTCTCTTCTTCATAGAGGTAAGACAAGAGCAACACTCTGTGTCACTTGTCCTGTCTCTTGGCTAGGGTATTTGGAGTCTTCAAAATAGATCTTTCTTAACTGAATCAAAAAGCATCTTTGTGTTCATGGCTTTGAAGAAAAGGAGCTCTCCTAGCAGGGGATATTGTTTTGTTCTTAGCATGTTTGTCACTCCGCTCCTTTAGCTACCACTGCTATTACTTCTTCTGCTTGTAGACAGGGCATACATCTAAGAGATATATGTCAGACACCACACTACTTCTCTTTCCTGTCCTTCATTTTCCTCACAACAGCATTTTTCCATTACCTTTCTGTGCACTATCATTTTATTTCAGGACATATAATTTTTGTATAATTTTCCTGTGGGAGGAAGAAAAACATTCATTCCTAATTCTACAGAAGAGCTGACTTCTAGTAAGTTTTTAGCTGGAAAATTGTATTAGCTATTCCTTATATCATTTAAAGGAATCGTTTTACACTTTGTCTAGAGTGTGGAAAAGATTATTTTCACCTAATTTTTAACATCTATAATCTGCTCTTTCTAATAGTGTAAAGAGAAACAGACTCTTTTAGACCATGATTCATCTCACCTGTTTGAGACATCCCCTTTAGGATTAGATAAATTGACATTTTTCTCCCTCAAATACAGACAGCTACCTTAGGTGCAGATACCTACATTGCAGATGCTGACATTTAGTCAGTTCAGTTCCGCTATAGACAAAAATATGAGAAAGAAAAATTCTCCATAGGCTTTTGTGTCCACAAAAACCCAAAAATACCTACACCTCCTTGTGGATTCTTTTTTTTTTTTAACTCAGCAACATTCCTCTGCCTTGTGATAAGTGTAGATTTGATGAACATGAAAGAAAGGGATGACCGTACATAACCCCCACTTGTGGTATTCCCTTACTATGAAGAGCACGGACACTTACTATTGGACAACAGTGAAGATGCAAAACCACTGGAAGTGTCACTAGGGACATACCTTAGGGATTGCTTAGGTAAAAGCTTGGACCAGGAAGATGTAGGCATTTATTCTTAGTGACAGCAATGAGAATTGAAGTGAGACAAGGACATGAACAGAATGATTCATCTTTAATATCATATTACAATAATTATTCTTCTTAGATGGAATAGTAGTGACAGAAATCAGAATGAATTGTTTATCAGTAGTCCTGTTCTAGTAATGTAACTGTGCTAACCATCAGGGAACAGAATCCATATAATAACACATAGTTTTCTCTCATGTTTATGCAGCATTTCAAGCCAATTCACTGTTGATATAGGCAAAGAAAATTCCACTGAAGTCCTTGTATGAAAGAGAAGGTTTTGTCCCTTTCTTTTTTTCACACACAGATTAAATTTATATGGATTGAATTTCTATTCTTTCACTCTATTAAAAGCAAGTTTCTTATCTGTCATAGTGTGATAGAAAAGGCTAAGTAAATGGCAACACTGCTTTTAACAAGAGAATTCCAAATTACAGTACACATTTTTTGTTTGTTTGTCTGTTTTAAATGTAGTAAGGGCATGTTAATTTATTTCTCTCATTGATATCTTACTCATCATGTAAACAGAGGTGTCTTAATCAGTGTTGTTAGACTCATTCCACTGTATCTAATCCTTAGGTGCCATTAATCAATCTATTAATCTATTATTAGTCACAGCTAACATGTCTTTCAGCAAGCAATGTAGTCATTTAGAATAAATAGAAAAACATAAACTTTCTGTATAAAATAAAGGAGAAATCAGTCAAAATAAAATTTATGCAAAACATCTACATTCTCCTTTGGTCACTAGGGTAATTGTGGTACTTGTGAAGGATCAGCATTAGCAAGAATTGTAAAAAGTACTAGTCATGAAGGGGTGGCCTTTCCCTGTGAGTGGTGCAAACACTGATGTAGTGGGAAAATCACAAGGGATGAAATAGGGATGGCTGTACTTCAGAATGCTTACACAAGTTTCAAAACTTTAAAACCATTTTTGGTATCATAAGCCTAGAACAGAACAAGGTAATCCATTCTAGAAATCAAATTGCTTTTAATAAGTTTAATAATAAAATTGTCAAAGAAAAAAGTTGTTTGATCAATTTAAAATAAGAAGTATAATGTATTATTCTTATATTCATCCAATCCATATGATTTACATGTTTCCAATGCAAAGAAGAAAATATCTTCTCAAACTTGACTTTTGAAAAGGAAGTTCAAAAAATAATCAGGCAAAACTGGTACAAATAGGTCAGTGTTACAAGCAATCATTCTTTATTGCTTTTGTGCAATTGAAAAATATTTGAGTAAACTGTTACAGATAACATGATAGCCCACAAAGCATAGGAGACAAGCTGCATTATTTATGGGAAATGAATGAAATATGGATCTGATGTTACCAATCTAGGAAAAGAACTCAAGAGGATTGCCATGGGCTTAGTCATGAAGTAAGAACAAGCATATAAATATTTCAGAAAATAATACTGTTTCCTATGAGTCTCTTGATTAATAAGCACATTGCACAGTTAAAACAAGATGTGAAAGATGGACAGGCATCTCCCTCCTGCAAATGTCTAAAAAATTACAAGTACACTTTAGTCTGCCATCAAGTCTTCAAGCCAAACCAAGACCCACATCAGTTTATCTATCATTAGTAATAAATATAACTCTAAGGCTGGCCAAAAGAAAGAACAGGAACCTGGCACATTTGTGTTTAGTTTTAAAGAAGTTACTTTATGGAGGCATCATATAGACTCAAACATAACACTCATTAAAAACTCTAATATAATTAAAAAAGAAACTTCTTTTTACATCTAAGATACTGTCACTAGTTGGTAGGTAAAATGTCATTTTCAATCAGATTTTGTTGGGTTTTTAGGTTAAGGGCTGTGTAAAGAATTTTTAGTAGATTTGTTTTATAGTCATGACTGGTTACTGAATAAAGAACAGTGTAATAAACTGATCCTGTATCTGAGGCTTTAAGTCTCTTTCTTCCATATGTTCTCTGCAGATATCACCCAATATTCACTTACCTCCTCACTCAGGTTCTCACAAAGCTCATCTCAAATCCAACTCATGTTTGTCATGAAGCGAGCTCTCCCAGATAAGAATAAATACACCCACACTTTGACTGTGCTGTTTACCCTTGCACTGATAAAGGCAATCTCTTGTGGCACCTCTGAACACCATTAAAAAGTATCCTGAGTGCAGGATAGTTGGTGATAGTTGGTTTAAATAAACAATACACAAAAGCCAAGAAAAATACCATTTATTACAAAAGCTGTTGTCTTAGAACATAGTAACATTATTCTATTACTTTTTTTACCTTTTAAGTCTGAAGAAAATGCTTCCCTAGGGGTTTTTGTTCATGCCTGTTGAGCAGAACACACATGTGCAGCCCCACCAGGAATAAAAATAGCTATTTTGAACAAAGAGTGTGAGAAGTCTTAAATGCCAGTGCTATTCAGTTTGCCTATAGTAGTGTGCAATTTTAATGTTCCACTTTTTGTGAAGTGTGTAGAAGACTCAAATCAAAATGCACTGTTTTCCTGTTTCTTCCAGCCTCTACACTCTTCAATATGTGTTTCATTGTTTAGGTTGGACACTTCTCTGGTGGCCCAAAGACTGAATGAATTATCAGCTTTTAAAGTCAAGGGAGCTTCAGTCAAAGTTCCAATGAATGCAAGCTCTTCCTAAGAGCTAAGAGTAAATATTGACAAAAGATTAGCCTGCAGAGTGACAGAAGAGATGTTGCATGCCTTGGTTTTCTATTTACTTTTCGTTAACCTTGCAGTATTTCCTCTCCATTGAATTTTATTTAGTTGCCAATGGTTTCCTCTCTTTAATCACATTACATACTCTTACCTTGAGGAATCCTGTGTCTCTTGAGTATACTTTGAGCTGATTTGGACTGATTTTTGTAAAGTAGGATACATGTCAAATAATGCTCTTCATGACTTCCTCAACAAAGTTTATGTCAGAAATGTAGCTATAACGTATATCACTACACACTAGCTATAGCACAATTAAAAAGTGATTGATTGATTGATTGATTGACTAATTCATGTAGTATACTTGTATTCAGGATGCAAGGTTTGATAGCCAAGAAGCCAGTCATGATGTCCTGAATGTCATGTGATACAGGTCACAGCACATGTGATCTAGAGGTCCAGAGCTCAATGTAAAGAGGAGCAAAGAAATTCCCAGCTGAGCCAGATGGATTTGCTCTGATTTCAGTGAGCTGTGGGCTAAATTGAAGTTTTAGATTTATATGTTAATTCTTC
Organism: Ploceus nigricollis; assembly: GCA_013399945.1. Taxonomy (NCBI): domain Eukaryota; kingdom Metazoa; phylum Chordata; class Aves; order Passeriformes; family Ploceidae; genus Ploceus; species Ploceus nigricollis. The sequence continues at coordinate 391 of VXBC01009476.1, read as the reverse complement.
CCTTTTTTTCCCCCCTCACATTCTTTCTTTTTTCTGTATTTTTAATCTCTAATTATTTACATGTGTGCTTGAACTTGGGTGTTGAGTGCAATTAATGTCAAGGGAACATTCAGCAAATTGAAAAATGAGGTATAAGTCTGACTACTTTTTATTCAGTTGTCTTTTGCATGTTTGCACCCAGTTATCTGTGGACAGAAGGGTTGCACGACACAAGAAGTTTTCACTTGCATACTTTGTGGTTTTCTTCCCTTCCTTCCTTATATTGTGATCCAAAGTCCTTTTGAGGCTTGAAATTTACCTCAGCTGTCATCACAGTGCTCTGCTTTGGAGATCAAAGGCAATATGATCTGGCCACAGCTGAGAAGTGAAACCTGGTGGGGTGGGTCCTGTG